>RJWM01017131.1:0-43874 GCA_004363535.1 Dasyprocta punctata | reverse complement strand
AGTTGGGTTAACAGTGCTGCTTTAATTTCTTTCATAGCTTCGTGGAGTTGTCTCCCCACTTCTGTTGTCAACTCCTCTGAGAGTTTAATTTTTGGACTCCCAACCATTTCAGCATTAGAATCGGTTCTGCTTGTATCGGAGTCCGGAGAGCACCCTCTGCCTTTCCGTCTTGGCATTTTCCTGGGCTCGCCCGTGAGGCAGTGTTGGTCCACTGCTTCTCCCGAGCCTGTTTCTGCTCCGCGAATGTCTACTGCTGTGCGTGAGAGGATGGGGCTGCTGTCTGGTAAATCGTACAGGGCCATCCGCCAAACCTCCTCTATCACCCCCAGGGCACCCGCGCGGTTTCCACCACAGCCTTCCGGGAATCATGCCTAATTAGGTGCAGTTCCGGACTCAAGATGGTTGTGCCTCGCTCTCCCTCGGGGGTGGTGGGGTGGGGGCCGCTGGGTTCACTCACTCGCCCGCTCGCGACCACCTCGCTCCACAGTCGACCGTCGTCTCTGCCGTCGCGCCACACCACAGCAAATCCACCGGCAGCTCCCCCGCGCATCAAGAGCACCAGGATCGTTCCTTCTCAGCTCGGGTCGCAGCGCTGATTGGATTCCGCTCCAGACAGGTCTCTGCCTTTATTTCATTCTTTTACTCTTTCCATGGGCTACAGTTCTCGTTCTAGATTCCTCTTGGGTCCAGAGGACCCATCTCCCTCTTTTTTCCTTCTCTCTGTTATTATATTAGTTTATGTTCCAGCATTTTGATGGTATATTCAGGGAGCCTCCCTGTCACGGTGTCATCTGGGCGGCCATCTTGGAGGAAGTCCGGCAATTAATGTATTATGACAAAATAGCAAAATTCAAATATTTTAATCAATTTTGTGATGGGAAGGGTTGTCTGCCCTCCAAATTTTTATTCCCTCTTGTCACAATATTTTTATAAGCAAGAATCATTGAAAGATGTTAAAATTAGTGGTCAAAATTATGAGAAAAGAGTCGCATAATTTCAAAATATTTCTCAAAATTATTTATTAATTGTAAAAGGTAAAATACTAATGTTTGAGGTGAAAATGTGTCCCATATCACATTATTTACATTAAACACCAATCAAAATTAAATTCAGGTAAAAGAAAAATAGACATATTGTCCATTCGATATGGAAAGCACACATCACTCATTTTGTGCCATTTCTAAAAATGAATAACCTCTAGAAATTATGAGAAAACATACAATTTGAGATACTTTTGACAGAAAAATGTTCTGTATTTTTCAAACATATTAATGTCACAAAAATCAATATAGGCAAGTACCAGCCCATATTAGAAGGGTTGTAGTACATGACTGTTAAATGTATCATGTAAATCTGAATTGAATCCTGACCTAAACAAAAGATATAAGTGGATATAAGCTGTAATCTAAATAACATCTATAATTAACTCATAAAATTGTATTGGTGTTAATTTTCTGTACTTGATCATTGTGCTATGATTTATTAATACATTAACATTTGGGAACCCATAGTTTGTACTATTTTACAATGTTTTTATAAATTCGTATTTTAGTTTGAAATGTTAAACACAAAAAGATTTGTTTTTAGAGTATTATAGTGCTTGGAAAAAACTAAATATACAAAGAAACAGATTTACAAGTATTTTAGTCACTTTCCTCATTCCTGGGACAAAATACCCAACACCTGTAAAGAAGGAGCATTTTATTTTGGCTCATGTTTTTAGTGATTTTTGTGCTTGCATGGGCAGTAGCATAGTGGCAGAGACTGGACATAGGACAGGCACTCCTGTGTTGGCTACCAGGAAGCAGAGAAGGACAGGGAAAGGAGCAGGGAAGGGAGATATTGCATACCCAAGGGACCTTCTTTTTCTCACCAAACCTTACCTCCTACCAGCAAGTCAGCCATCTCATCCCCATAATTCAATCACCTTCTGATAAAACATAAACCATAATAGGGTATGTATGTACATAGACACACACTATAATACGTTTTGCAATTTGATGTTGACTGTATAAATATTTCAAATAAGCAGTTAAAGCTATAATAAGATGTTAAAATCAAAATCTAAAAACATAGATGACAAAGACCAATATTTGAATGCATAGCCTACTTCTCAATAGAAAATATGAAACCATCTGGGAATAGTGGAACACCTCCATAATCTCAGCACTCTGGAAAGCTGAGATAAGGGGGCCACAAATTCAAGTTTTACCTGGATAACTAGATGACTAAAGGAGACCTTATTTCAAACTAAAACATAAAAAGAGTTGGGAATGTAGGTCACTGAGAAGACTCTGGGATCAATTTCCAGTGCAAAAGAAAGAAAGTAAAACAAAGACAATGGAAGGAAAGAAAAGAAAGAAAGAGGCAGGGAGGGAAAGAAGGAGAGGAGGAAAATAATATGAAGCCAGAAAACGATAGAAGGATGTCCTTGTGGAGTTGAAGGAAAATAATAACAGCATGATATTTAATTTTTTTTTTGTAAAATGGCATTTAAGTAAAATAACACATATTCAGACAAATAAGAATTGGGAGATAGTTCTTACCCTTCAATCTAGTCTAATGCACTAAGGAAAAGACACCTATAACAAAAATCAGAGATACAAAATACTTGGTGAAATTAAACTTAAGTATTCATTGAACTTAAATATGTTAGAAAATATAATTAAATGCTCTAAGATAAACTTTTCTTTTGGATACAATATTTATGGGTAATAAAAATGTGTTGCAATAATAAAATAGACTTGGAGAAAGTTAAATGGAAATAAGGAATTCTAATGACCTTGAATTATCTGGAGATGCAGTAAAATGCAAAGTCACAATGCATGCTATAATAAAGTGGATAGCCTCTAAAAATTCCAGCTTCCAGCTTAATAGAGTGATTATGTGTCCCTTGGTCTTATTTTTTGTGAGTAGAATTTTGAAGTCTGCAAAGCCAAAAATACCAGATATAGAAAGAAAAACTAAAATCCAATAGAAAGGTATAAATGAAGGATTCAATTTATTTCCACTCCTTGTCTCTGAGATCCATTCTGATTATGAGAGAAATAGTATCATGGACCAGGCTCTAATTTAGAACATACATTATATAACCTGAAAATGTTGCCCAAGTTTGGCAAGATTTTAACATCATTTTGTCACTGTATCTGAGTCTTCTAACATAATTTCAATTGCTTATGAGTTGCAGGGAACTTGACAAGGTCATAAAATCCATGAGTATTGCTCTGTGATCACACTTGATTTCCTGTAAAGTAAAATTAATAGCCAGAGTGATGCTTCTGGGAAAAACTAAAATGATGTATAGGTCATTTTGCAATTCCATGGATGGCAGAAGTGTTGGGAAGGCAAATCTACACCCAGAATATATGTCTAAATCCAGTAAAACCAAAGAGCAGTATTTCTCATGGTAGAAGTAGTCCAAGTTAATCAAACTGCCTTTGGATAGGTGGCTAATAACTCCAAAAAATAGTATAGCTTGAGAAAGTTAGTGGTCATTTTGTTTCAGAAGCCAGTTGGTGAAGACAGCAGTATTAAGAGAAGGAGGCTGCCTGACACACTTTACCATCGTACTCTATGCTTTTTAATGAGTTCTATCCATATACCTTCTTAGTTATATTCTAAATCTTCAACTATTCAGAAACATTAGCATTATCTCACAAATAAGTAAAAACCTGTACCTCTGATCATCTCACTTTCTAGGCAAAAATATCCAGATATATTGCTCAAAGTCCTTCCCACAGTGAAAGTTTCACTCATTGCATTGTGTTCAGGGTTGTCACAGGGTAGGACTGTAGTGGTGCACTGATTCACTTTCAGGTGCTTTTAACATATCACATGTATCCATCTGAACATCAAGACTAAGTATTTCTCAGGCAAATAGGAATAGGAAACTTCTTCCTCTTTCACAATTTTTCCATACATGCTATGTTTCAAAAACTGCTTTTAAAAAGTTAGTAGCAGTTACGAGTGGTTAGTGAACTATAAGGTATTACCGTTTTCTAAGTTTTTAATGTAAAGGCATTTTTTCTGTAACAGATGGTAAAGATTTTCCAACAGCATCGTGTGTATCTCTTAAGCCTATGGACATAAAAAATATGTGTTAGTTTGAATTTTGTTCATTCATAAATGTCAGTCTGCATAAAAGTAAACCTAATGCACACTCCAACTTGTGTCTATTTGCTTAGTTTTAGGTGTCCTTCGGGGGTTTCATGCCATTTGCTTGATTTCAGACACATGAGCCTACTGAATTGAAATGTATGGCAAGCTATAATAAATCATACAATGGAACAGCTATTATCTTCCAAGTTCTCCCATCATGCTGTCAATGTTACCTAAAGAAACATTAGTGTCCCATCACTGTGCATCAGTGGAACATGGCATGTCAGATCCAAACTACAGAGCTTCAACTAAGGGAACCATCTAGAGGCTGTCATTGTCAACAGAGGGGGTTATTCTATTTCTCCCATCTGTCAGAATTCTATATGAATTACATGGTTTCTCAAAAGCATATTTGTTCTTCCAATGCACAGGCTGACTAGAATCCTTAATTTCTCTCAAAATTTCCTTTCTTTGAATCTTATATCTTAGTCACATTTAACTTCTTGTCCCTCTCTCTTCATGAGGTCATTTTGGAAATGCACAATATCATAAGGCCAGGGAAATGTTTTTCCCCTCAGTGGATTATAATGAGGTCTCCAGATGAAGGCCACAGGGTTAGGGCTAAAATCACAGCCTGCCTTAGAATTTAATTAGCAGCTACATTTTTCATCTCCACTTTGCCCGCTTTGCAATAGCTTTAAATTCTATCTGAAAATCTAACAATTTTGATCAGATTATTACCTATTTAAAGAATGTAAATTCTTCCAAAATGTTAAACTACTAGACGAATATTCTTAAGATTTTTGTCCCATGACAAATGCTGGCTCAAAACTAAACTCAAACAAATCAAATTTAAATTGAAGTAACGTACTGCTTTGCCAGAAAAATTGATACACAAATACCATTTATTTTGTCTGTGCCATCTTCAAGGACAATTCTTGGTACATGTATATCAGATTTTAAAAAATTCAAGCCACCTAAATGAAAAGAGTTGTAATATTTTTTCACTTTGTCCTAGAAGAATTATTGGCAATACAAGAATAATTTTAAGCATGTTTTCACTCTGCATACTATAAAGTAGTACTGGAATAGTTTCCTACCATGTCTTCTTCTTTCTATCTGTTTACTCTTTTAAAAATCCTTTTATTTGTTGTCCCTTTTAAGGAATTTCCCTTGAGACTTCACCCCCAATATCAGTTACTGTAATATATTTTGGTTAAGTTGTTAGAGAAACCAGACTATTGCATTTTAAATGAAGCTTACTTTAGATGATCAAAATCATTCTGTATCGGAGCTAAAAACTATTCAACAATATTTACTGGTGTTCCCTTTCTTTCTGTACTCCACACAAAGTCTTCTAGGAAAAGAAGAGGTAATTGGCACAGACTACACTAAGCTAAGAAAGCTGATATGAAGTTGAACTTAATAGTCATATACGTTTGCACTTAAGTTAATGTTCAGCAACAATTTCAAAAGAAATCATTAGCAAAGCGGGTAGCAAGAGCTTCCTTATGATTTTGAAACATTAAAGCCAAGGTGAGGGAGATAAACTTAGTAAGTTGACATTAGAGTCTTTATTCCAAAAGCAAGTTTTACTTTTTCCATATTAAATATTCTTTGAGGAAGTTAATAAAATGCATAACATACTTATAATTAAGACAGACTGTAATTAATTTAAATTTTGAATTTTCATTGTTAAGTCTCTCCCCACAAGCTAGAGAAGAAACCTGATAAGTTTGGAATTAAGCTCCTAAAACGTATGTAAGTAATTAAGGACAAATAAATATGAAATACTTGGAAATAGCCAAGAATAATCAACTAGAAAAAATAATACCCAGTATTGTAATACGTACCAGTTAGAATTGTCAAATTTATCGCAAAGGACTGAGTAGAGAGGAGTAGCATTTATAGTAAAGTACAGTACACACAGTATTTTTAATAAGAAGGAAAAATAGGTAGGTATTATGAAATTTTTATTGATGATTGTGCAAAGTTCAGAGTGAGCCCAAATAGAGTAGAGTATAATGGAAGGGTCATGCAGTTCTTCATTGGTGTAGCTCAACTATGAAGCAGGAAGTGGCTGTAAAGAAATGACAGAGGTATAGCCTGGGGTTAGTTTATAAAAAGCATATTATTGAAACAAAGAAGTTTAGGTTTTATCTTGTCAGAGTTTCTTGTACAAATGACCACTGCCAATAGAGTAGGATAGAGGGAGCGAAGTTTGGTTTGGCTGGTAAAGAACTGATTACTTGTCTAAGTTCAGAAAGAGTACACACAGAAGACACATACATTCAAGAAGCATTTTGGTATTAGCATCATTAAAAGTTGATTTGAATGTGGACAATGAGAGAGTAAGAAAAAGTCGAATACGCTTGCCAAAAGAAGAAATACACATTTAGATGTATAAGGGAGGTTTATCATTCTACCTGCTAATCTTGGAGAACTCTGAACAAAGCTTATCAAGCTACCTGAGAAGGTTACCTTTGTTCCTGAGGAAGTAGAGCAAAAAATATTGTTTGTTTTCAAGACTATATTATAATGCTGGAATAAGTTTGTCTTACTTCTAGTTTGTGGCCTGGTACAATAGTATCTTAACCCAGAAAATGAGTAATTTATTCAGCAAATTAATATTTTATCTTATTTTTGATGTTTACACTTATTATAAGATAAATTTCTAGTACAAAAACATGTAGACTGTCTTGGAAAATCAATGTAAAATAGTAGGACATTTTATTGAACTTCATTAACTGCATGCTTGCCCTGATATGATCCACAATGGAATAGTTACTCTATCCCACGGGTTCATGATAGGAAAAATTCATAGGAGTAGGAGTGAGTTACAAAAATGTGAAATCTTTAAGAGAATGGAATATATCTTTTGCAGCCTTATCCACAGCACTTCACCTACCATTTTACACATAATAGGAGCACAAATTCAGTGGCATACATTTAATAGAATGATACTGAAATATAGTTATTTTACTAATTAGTTTACATATTTAACTCTGTAATATGTTTTACAAAGCATTTCAATCCAATATCTTGGTGATTGAATTCAATGCTTAAATTGCTCATAACTAGGTTAAACAGGAAATTTTTTTTAAAAAATTGTACCATATCATAAAAATAGGATAAACAAACATAAGCATTTTTTGAATACTACCATAGAACAACTATAGGCCCTAATTATAGAGGAAAAAGCGTCCCTACTCATGTCTTCCTCACACACCTGAGAGATTAACGCTGCTGTATTCTGTCATGCTCAAGTATAATTGTCTTACCCTAATTTAGTCCTTGGCTTTTTTTATTTTTAGTGTTCATATATTTCTGTCCATCATGATGAATCTTGTTTCATTAAAAACTCTTTTTCAAATTGTGTAGAATGCAAACATATCTTAAGTAAATTTTCTACAAGGAAAAACCTATCGTTAATTATCTATGTAATTACTGCCAAGAATTGTGACAGTTGTTTTATACAAATTTAATTGAAATTCACAATTTTCTATAGGGTAAGTGGTACTCAATGTATTCTTGCAGAGATTAAGTAATTTCTTAAGGTCTCATAGACACATAGGAAGAGATGAACTATCGAGTGTATCTCCAGTACTCAAGACTCAAGTCATGGGCTTTCCACTGAGTCACTAGTCTAACAGATGCATATTTGAGGAAATTTTCCATCTTCCATGGATGAGGCTCCAAACAGATAACACCTGTTCAATTTCTGTGTTTTCAAAATTTATTTTCTGAAATAGAAAGCACTGAGAATTCAGTACTCAAGTTTTGTTTCATTTTCTCATATATGTATATAAGAGCTAGAGAGAGACCTTTTCAGAATTTATTTCCTAAAACAGAAAACATTGAGAATTCAGTACTTACATTTTGTTTCATTTTCACACACACACACACACACACACACCCACCCATATATATATATATATATATATATATATATATATATATATATATGAGAGAGACCATTATTCTTATTATTATATTACAATTATGCTTTCAAATTGATTCCCTGTCAAGTCTCTCCTGGTTTATCCCTAGTAAAATTCCTTCCACCTTTTTCCCATCTCAAACCTCCCTAGGATCCATGAGTCTCTCTTTTCTAGACGCTTTCCTCACTCGCAGTCCCACCCCACATTCAGTCAGACAACATAACCTGACTGACAACATCTTTTTTCAGCTCTTGTTTTGTCACAGTTGCCTCCATCCTGCACAGCAGTTATTCAGAAATGCATGCAGTGCCACAAATATGCCATGCATTTCATTTTATCTTGCCCTTGTTCATACTACCCATCTCCTCTTGTAGTTTTCCTTTCTCACCCTATGGAGAATATTTTGTTTAACCTTCACACCACTTGAAAAGTCCCTTGAACGTATCATGGTCTTCCAAGAGGGTATAATCCTATATTCAAACCACTGATTATAGAGAACATAAAAGTTTTGTTAAACATAAGGTATATTATACAAAGAGATTGAAACCACCAGTAGAAGTAAAGAGATATGAAACACTACTTACACTTCTTCAAGACAATGGTTCTGCTTTCCCCTGACTGCATCTGCTATTCCACAGCCCCTTGGTTGAAGCAGTTCTGTGGTGGTTTGTACTTTTTCTACCCCTTAAAATTACTTGATAAAGTTTAGCCTCTCAGTTCTAACTCTGATGACTTTATTTTAAATATACTGGAAAGATTAATTTTAGAATTTTCCTTCTGTACTTGTATGTCATACAGTACTTATTTCTCTCATTTTTCTCAAGTTTGAAGAAAGCATCATTATAGGAAGAAAAAATATATAAAATATACTACACTAACTTCTTTCATATCGCATGAAAATAAAAATGTCGAAGTGCTGCCCTGCATACGCAGACTCCTGAAGCTGTAAGTTTGAAGGCTCAAGATGCAGTACTAGCAGTGGCCGTGAGCTTTATCCAGGTCTGTGGCTTCCTTTGAAAATCAAGTATCCTGCTGATACACTCAGTATCATTTTAGATGTGTCTGGGGGGTCCTCTTCAGTCTTCAATTTTGTTAAAATCCTAGCCAAGGGTGATAAACTGCTTCCAATTTAGCTTTTTCTTTAAACAGAATCTAAGCACAGAAATGAAGCCAGCCACACCTTTGAAGTGTTGTTGAACATGGCAACAGAGTTGGGGGTGGGAAGAAGCAGAGTGAGAGAGGTGAGAATCGAGCTGAGTTTAAAAAGAACCACAGGATTTGGGTTGCGTTTGCTCAGCCTCAGAGGTGTTCAGGTAAGGGGAAAAAATACCATTGAAAATAGTGGGGGGCCAACAAAACAGTTTAAACAACATGTACCCTGGGATTTTTCATTGGTAGACTAGATACTTTTGATTCAATTCAGATTCTACATTGAAAATAGTCTAAAAAACAGTTGCCCTTAAACTTATAAGGAATTTGATTGTTTGAAAGTATTTTACTATCCTGTATTCAGTTTACTTCTGCTTTGTATTTTGAAGTAACTTCCTAACATCTAGGTCTATTTAATTTGGTAAGTGGTTTTATGGTGTTCTCCAAAAGCTTCTAATACATTCTCCAGAAACACTTTCTCATTCATGTAAAATGTCTAATGTTGGAAACTATTTCAGGAAATTAAGACATGCATGATTGCTTTTAAAATATGTTTATCTCTAAGAGGTGTGTCTTGGTTACTTTCTCTCCTTGCTGAGACGAAACACCTGACACCCAAAATTAGGGAAGGAAAGGTTTATTTAGCTTGCTGTCTTTGGAGGTTTCAGTCCATAATCAGCTGGCTCCAAGGCAGGGTGGCATGGCACGGGTGCAACACTTCAAGGCAGAGGCAGAGCAAAAGCAGCCAGAGTATAAAGGGGGAAAACAAGCCTCTTCTCCTCCCTTAGAGTGTATGCAGACCATCCCACCCCCCACCCCCCAGGGCAGATGTAGCACTCACAAAATCTCTGCGCTCTCCTTTGCACAGGATAAGGATAAGGATAAGGATATTTACAAAGAACCCTGGCTGGCTGCTGAGTCTCTCAGTTAAACTTCTAAACTTCTCAAGTTTACACAATGTATCAACCATAACAAGGTGTAATAGTAATTCTTTAACACTTCAGAATGACTTTTTCAGGAATTATAAAGTAATGAATTGACCAAAGTTTCTTTTCAGAAAAATCAGGATAGAAGGTGAGCTAACAGATGACATAGTGCCATGGGAATTCTATAGGTGGAGCAGAAGAAATCAGAGGTTTCCCAAATAAACCTTCATATGTGAATTATTGTGAAGGTTTGTAAAGGGAAAATACTATAGAAGGATAGAATGGGAAAAAATGAAACGACAGCCCAAAATTCATCTGCCTAATTCTGAGTATCTTTGTTTTATGTCTAAAATAGGATCTGTTTCAGAACCCCTCAGGCTCTCAGTTTTCTCAATCTACTGAACTAGATCATGTTTAAAGTATCTTTCAGAATATAAGAGGAATATGCATTTGTCTATTTACCTAGTATTCCTGTTTATCATTTCATATATTTTGAATGAGATTTAAACAAAGGCCCACAGAATAGGATAATTTTGGATATTGAGTTTCATTCCTAGCTCTAATAATAACCTGCTGAAAAACAACAGCGAAATAACTTCCTACTTCTTTTCCTTAGTCTTCTCACTAGCAAAAGAATGAACTATACTGGAGAAACCGTTAACTCTCTTTCAGTTCTATTCTGTTATAGGTCTAAATTTTATACAAATGTGAAAATTTTTTTTCACATATAAACTGCAAGGACATCACGTTTCTGTATGCCTTATAGATTTAAAAGTGGTTCAGTGTGTTCTGGCAGTTAAACCCTTAGAGTCATCTGACACTCTATGTCTCTTTAGTTATTCCCACAGACCTACATGAAATTATTTTGCTTCCTCTCCACTGTACTAATTCCTAGTGCATTTGTGTCAGAGTATACCAGGCTATGATGACCCTAAAGCACTCATTATCATTTCCTTCACTCCAACTACCTATACACAGTGCTCACATTTTATTTTATAGTAATGTCAATGAATATATTTCCTAGCATACTTTTTCAACTGTAGCTGTTTGTCTTTTTGTAGTCTTTTATTCGTCTTTTTTTTTTATTCCTAAGGGAGTAGTTAATAAAATTTTAAACTGATCAATAAGATACTTGATCCAAAACTAGTGGCAACTTTTTCCAGTGATGTAGTTATTGGGCACAATATATATGAGACCCTTGAATACTTTACATACTTATTTCAGTTGGAACATTTCTCTGCCTGGGAGATTTCAGAGAAGTGACCTACATCGAAGTTTACCATCTGTCTCATACTGGAATAATTCCCATCTTCCACAAAAAACAAATAAATGTTTATAGTACATAAAGGAATATCATTGTTTATTATTGTTCAATATACCTTTCTGCACTCTGTATTGAAGAGTTTCTGTTGAAAGAGGTGCATTTGCTTTCTCTGCTGTATACCAAAGATCCCATACTTAGTGGCTTAAAATGATGCGCATTGATTGTCTTACCATTTTTGTAGTTCAAAAGTCCATGTTAGCTCAACACATCACCTCAGATTCTTGCCATGCTGCAGCCTGTGTGTTGCTGGATTTGCAGTGTCATCAGAGACTCAACTGGGGAAACATCTGCTCCAACCCTTTCAGAGGTTGCCAGGATTCACCTCCTTGTGTTTTGTAAGATTAAAGGTGCCCCTCCTTTTTTACCTGGTTGTTAACCAGGACTTCTGTCAACTGCCTACACGTGTCACATGGCCCACTTCCTAAGTCCCCTCACAGACAGGCGTCATATTTCTTCACGTTCAGCAATGCAAAGTGTCTGACCTCAGTGGGAGCCCAGTCTTGAGAGCTTTCAACAGATTAATTGACACTTACCCAAGACAATCTTCTTTGTGATTAATTCAAATTTATTAATAAAATTATATCTCCAAAATCATTTCATCTATACTATATTTTATAAACTAGAAGCACATCATAATTTCTAACTGTGGTCAAGGGGAAGAAATTACATAAAAGTGTGAACACCAAGAGCTGGGAAATTAGGGCTCACCGGAGCATTTAATTATCACAAGAACTATTTCTATTTCATTTTATATCATAATAGTGGTTATTACTGACCCAATAACAAGCAGTTTTATTGTTCATAGGGTAGTATAGTTGTTTTTTCTTATTAAAGATTAAAAACTTTGTGCATGAGCATTTATAGAGAAATATAGTTGATATTTTGCTGTACATCCTGATTTATAAGGCTTTAGAAATAATTGAAGTACATTACTGAATTAACTGGTGTTCTTTAAGTAGCATAGCTCTATTGTCCATTTATGAATGTTTAACTTGGTATTGCATGTTACTTTTTCACTGTTTGTTTTAAATGTGCTCACATAATTCCCATTGATGGCTTGTCATGGACTAGAGCACAAATAGTAGTTCATCATGACTTACAGATTTAAACATTACACAGATATATGGACATATTGTAATCATACATATATATATGAAGTCAATGCATACCTATGCGTAATTTTTTGTGAATGATTAGGTAGATTTTTGTGTATATCAGAAAGAGTGTTAAGCACTTTGTGTATTAGCACATTAAATATATGCAACAACCATTTTGCACATTAAATATATGCAACAACCATTTCTATAACGATTTTAAAGACCAGAAAACACATAAGCACATGCTTAGTTGAGTTATATCAGGTCTATGGTTGCCATTGAATTTAAATATATATATATATATTTAAATGGATTCAAGTTTAAAACTGATTCTAGCTAGTAACTGCATTCCTTGCTATCCAACTATAGTAACTTGTGTGACACATGTTTGACATTTCATGGAGAATAAAATTGATCTTCTTACACAAAGTTAAAGTATTTTTCCCACTTGCTGTAGAATACTTCAGAGCAAGTACTCTGACTTTGCTCCCTTTATGTCCTTGTCTTTGTGTATAATGGTCAACATAAAGACTGAAGTTCCCTTATGTCAACACTTTAATCCAGCTCTCTTGTTTTAAACATCTTCTGCTTTCTCCTGTAAATCAGTATCTTTTCAGACCCAGTCTTTAATGTAACAAAATGTCACCTTGGATACTCTGTAATTCATCCAGCGGATCAGTATTCAAGCCTTTTTCATACACTTTCTTCCAAACATTTTTAAAAAAGTGGTGAGTTGAGGAGAGATTTTTCTGAGGAAATAAACTATGTTGTGAGTGCGTTAGTGAGCACATTATACAGATAGCCTGTGTAAATATTATTTCAGCTGAACAAATGGTACTATACTGGCCTCAAATTTGACAAATTTTCTAAAGATGATTGACTTACCTCATCTGGCAGGATCATTTGGTGAAATGATTTGAGCCACTCAGAGGGAGAATCGATAGATATGCAAAGTGATTGAAATGTAAGAAAAACATTTTAAAATAAAAGCAGTATCCTTTCATGAAGTTCAAGTTCTTTTTTGAGGAATTTAGCTCCTAATCTGATATTGTTCTAGGCATGACTGAGAACAGGGCCCTGAACGGTTGCCTACGGTCTGAAACGTGATTGGGCTAAGGATAAATAGTCATGTTGGTTCCTAAGTTTTGTTTTGTTTTGTCATTATTTTTCTCTCCTTTTTCTTTCTTTTTTCTTTACTTCTTTATTTTAAAATGTTTTATTACTTTTTGTATAGTTGAGTCTCAAGCAGACAATGATGAGACTCAATCTGTTCGTATAGTAATCTCTGTATCTGAATTTTCACTTAAGGACATTCAATCATAGACTAAAAAATTAAATGGAACATTTGAAAAATAAAGTTTTAAAATATAAGTTTAAAATTGCATGCCATTCTGAGTTACATGATTACACCTTGAACCATCCTACTGCATCCTGCCTGAGATATGAAACATCTCTTTGTTCAGTCAATCCAAGCTCCATTGAGTGTGATCAAAACATATGGTGTGTTTTTAAGTTAAAAAGTTAAAGATACACTGACCTTAGTTCCCCTCAGAATACTCCCACTCACTTCAACTGCCGCTCTCAGAAGCAGTTCTGCAAGTCCTCTTTCATGTCTTTAGTTGAACTTTCATGACTGCCTTGATGTACTGCACTGATTGAAAAACTTTACCTTTCATGGTCATGTTGACTTTGGAGAAGAGCCGGAAGTTGCAAAACCAGATCTGGTGACTAAGGGATATGAGGACACACTGTAACGTTTTTCTGAATTTGCCTTTCCATTGGAAGGCACTTAGCAGCAGCATGAACCATATTTTTATCGCACCTCATGAAGACATTCATGAAAAAGGCTTCCTGAAAATGGCAAGAATGATAGGATAAGTGTGCTCAAAGCAAATAGAAGTATTTTGAGGAAGGCTAATTGCAACACACTTTTTACTATAATAATTTTCCAAATTTAAACATCCATTATGTTTTTGATCACCGTTTGTATATGCGACCTGCCTGTAGTTCACCTAATAGCTATATTAGATATGAAAACCACCATTATTATGGTGATATCTCTGTGCTTATGTCCAGGTAATCTTTATTTTACTTAACAATGGCATCAGTGCAATAGTAATGATCCTAAAAGTTCTGTTCCAATATTTTATTCTAATTATTCCATGTTGTTAGTCTCACCATTGTTAATCTTTTACTGAGTCTAATTCATGCATGAAACAATTATAGATATGTATGTGATTCAGTACTAGATACTGTTTTTTGCATTCAATTGAAGTCTTGAATCATATCCCCCACAGGCAAGGGAAGATGACTCTAGTAAAAAGTAGCATATTAATCAGATTTATAATGGTAGACATTTTCTTTTGGTTTCTTCTGCCAGTGGTCAGAATCTGAAAGACATTTTTCTCCAATTACCACTCACATCTGCTACCCCAGTCTCTCTATTTCCCTCTTGCTCTCACTCTCTCTTTTCCTGTTTCATTGATAGAATTAAAAGCATTTAAAGCTACTTTGCGCCTTTACATTGAAAATTATTTTTTAAATTATATCTTACCATTTTTATTATAAGAATGAAGCTTTAAAGCCTATGTTTCCTTCAAATTATTGTTTAGCTAGAAGTGTGAATACCTTTATCTATTCTTTAGAACATTTTTGATAGGCTACTTGACTAGACTCGTGCATTATCAGTGCTGAGAATAAATGTTCTGTGAGAATGAAGAGTCAGCATAATCATTTGCTACTTTGTTGAATAAGCCAAGGCAAAGAGAAGTGATGACTTTCACAATGTCAAACACATCAGCAAAAGGACGATGTGAAAACTTCGAGTCTGTGACTCATCACTCAATTGCTTAATGTGTGCTGAATTAAACTGCTTCGCTTTAAAGGCTGAAATTAGTCTTTCACATGTTTCTAGACGCAGTAGTAGTTGAATTAAAATATGTTGTGGTTTCATGGGACAGATTTAACAACAGTAATGATGCCAGAAAATATTGATGATACCTTTGTACTGAAAGACACACCTCACAGCAACTATCAAAACTCTTATACTGCATACTCTAAGAAACCATGGATTTCCCAGAAGGGGAAATTTCCCATTAGGATCTTGGGTGGTATGAGAAAGCAAGACAAAGAAAGAAAGAAAATAATAAAGAGATGAGAGGTCACTGTCTTCCTTGTACCATTTATTAGCAAAGCTTTTAGGGCTGTAGACATGAGTTTTCCTTGCAAGTTCTCTTGTTGAAGAACATCTATGCTCAGAAAATGTTGGAAAACTATGAATGCTTACTGAGGTATATGCTGACATCTCAAAATATGTACATCATTTTATAGATATATTGAAACCATGAGGATTGAAGGAGAATTCAACCTCAAAATTATAGTGAAAAAAAAAAAGGTTTTTCCAGGGAGGGTTTTTTATAAACATATACAAAGCCCTTTCAAAATTTGCTTTTAAAGTACATGTATTGTTGAGATACACAAGTTGTAAATTTGATCAGCCAATAAATAATTTCAAAAGCTTTGGGCACATGAGAATCCAAACTGACTACATTAGGGAAGTAGATAATACTAAAGATAACTGTGGCTATAACTGTAAATGAAAGGCATCATGGTGAATCTGAGCCTATAAGAGAAGATTGTAATCATACATTTAATCAATTCATCAATATCTAAATAAATACTTATCAAATACTTATTGTGAAACAAAGAACCATTCTAACTCTAAGTATGGGAAATGAGCAAATGTGCAACTCTTAATTTTATAAAGTTTAGATTGTGTGGAAAGAGGACAGAACATGGGAAAATAGGTAAGAGACATGAAACAGGCAGCTGTAATAATAACTAAATATGTTATCAAAATTAGCTTCATAATCTAGTATATCAAACAGAATTCAAAGATCTTACTACAGAAGTCTTTTGAAGATGTAGCTCATTAGTAATAAAAGCCAGCACCTCAGAGGCAAAGTTGATGAGACTTGTAGCCCTAGATTTTTCTTCCTCATCCATAGTAACCTTACTTTCACTTGCAATTACAATCCCTTTCCCTTTTTCCTCTCTGACTAAGCCACTAGTTTAATTCCTTATATGCAGTATAGATCAATGAACTTTTGTTAAATACATGAATTAATTAGTTAATGTGAAAAAAGTTCAAGGTTTATATTCAATCTTTCCATACAAGCGAATACTTTCCCAATGATTAATTACTTAAAATAATGTGGGTCTTTTCCCCATAGCTATTAGAAGGCTTACACTGGTCTTTTGGTTCAACAGCTGCAAATTACTACATAGGATTTTCTTTTGGGTTTTTTATTTTTCTCTCTACATTATTCCTTGATTTTTCCCATTTGCTCTATATTATTTGAATTTGAACTTAGTCTACCTCCATTTTTAAAAACCAAGCTGTATTACATAATTTCTAAAGGAAGAGAGGTCTAAATCAGTATTTCTCAAGACACACAGAAAATGGAAAACAGCAACTAGTACATAGTGCTTTATACTCAATATATTTTCTTTTTCTCATGAATTACGAGATTTAGTTTTACCACCAGGGAAGGGAAGCAAAATACAGAAATAATTTATTTACACAAAAAATTTCTTCCCTTGATTATTAAACAATCAGAGCATCATTACTTTGAAAAACAGTTTAGCAAAAAAGAAGAAAATATAGTAACTAATCTTTTTGTATATTCCCTTCTGGTTATGTTAAGAAAGTGAAAGATGTGTTTATTGAATTTATATTGTTAATAAGTTTGTAACTAGACTGCTTTTCACTGAACTACATCATAAGCCATCTCAAAAGTCCGAAAATCTTTTTTACACATTACTTTTATTGGCTGCACCTCACCCAAGCTTACTGAACACTTCCTATCATTTAATTTTATTGTTTTAATCATTGAAAATTATCAACCCTATATACAGTAGTCTACTTGAATTTTGTCTAAATTTTGATTTATTTTCTTTTAAATTCTTAGATAAAATATCTTTTTACATGTCTCATTGTTTTATATCTCTAGGACTTGAAAATGATTTCCATTTTTCAGGGTCTAATGTCTTCTGTCCTCATAAAGGGTTGAATTAATGAGAGACTTAGTCCTACCATCATCATCATTAGTAATAGTAATAATAGTAGTAATAATAGTAGTAGTACTAATAATAGTAGCAGTAATAGTAGTAGTAGTAGTATTTTGGAATCCTATTCTTTTTAGGAAACCTCTAGTTTGTGCCAACATCAGTTTTTAAAAAGGCATATTCATAAATCTTACCTAGCATAAGGTCATTATCCCCTTACACATGCAGGGGCCTTTTTGTGTGTGTTACTCTGTGTTAGTTCCATTTTAGATGTCTTTTGTTTGTTGACAAATAGAAAATTTGGAGATTTTAAAGATGATCATTTTAAAAATTTTAGTTTTTTCCATTGTACCATTTCTGAGTTTTAATTTTAAAAATTAAGCATAACAAAATGCCCTTTGGAGACTACTAAGATAGAATAGAATAAAAGAAATAACGATAAAATCAATGATGAAATATTACAATTGATGATGAAATATTAAGTCAATGTAGCAACAAAATTGTAGGAATGATTCTATTTTGAAGCCAAAAAAAAAAAAGATTATTTAGAGCATATCAGGACTATTAGAAACTACTCAGAAACAAAAATCATAAGAATAATGGCGTTAGCTGGCCGTGGTAGCACACCCCTATAATCGCAGCACTCAGGAGCCTGAGGCAGGAGGATCATTGTGAGTTTGAGACCAGCCTTGGCTACAAAGTGAGTTCAAGGCCAGCCTGAACTGCATAGTGAGACCCTGTCTCAAAAAATAGGGCCAAGGAGTTAGCTCAGTGACCTAAGCACCTGCCTGGCAGTCACGAGGTTGTGAGTTTGATGTCCAGTACAAGAAAAAATAAATAAAAAAAAAAGAATAATGGCATTGCCAGTGACAGCATATATTAGATTTACAGACTGTTCATAAATAGACAATATAATGTTTAAAAGGCAGATAATTAGGGTGGGAAATATAATGTGCAAGTTTTTTCACAGTGCTTCACAGAACAGAACTGTTACTCTAATTTTTATGATGGGAGCACCTGTTTTGAATGTCTGACTTCAATATACACATACAATATTTTTCTTTGTCAGAATTTCATTATTTTGAGTGTGTAATCTAGGAAGTTTGATCAAGAGGTATTATAATGAAAATCTGTGGTGAACAAGGAAATCTGCTGCCCAGATCTCATCTCAAGGAAGTGCTTGTGCACCAAAAACCGCACAGACAGTCAGAAGGCAACATCCAGTTATCTGATCCTCTAAGATGAACTCACTTATAAAGACCACTTTTCTCAAGTTCAGTGCTCCCCAAGGAGGCCTACCTTCAGTAATGGAAAAGAGACATGTAGCTACTTCAACGATCTATGACATCCAAGGTGTTCCTCAAATTTCTCTGTTAGGTGGGCCCAGGCTTCATGAAACCTGCATTAGAGATGGAGTTCTTTGTTCTCGATCCTGCTCCTGCCTGATGCCCTTCAAGAGCGGTGATTCCTTCTAAGTGTCTTCCATTCAAAACTCCACCTCAGCTGTGCCTCCAGAGAAATTAGCCTGGGACAATGACAGACTTGGAAAGTTTGAAATAAATTCCTTAATGTATTGTAGCAAATCATATCCAAAATGGATGTCAAACTCCATAGCAGTGTGGCAGTTCCTCAAGTATATAAAGGGCCTTGATGCACCAAAATTGCTTTTCTAAGAAAATATTCATTGCAAAGATATCAAACAGAATCTCTCAGAAATCGAATACACACAGCTTTCTGAATTTTATCTATCCTTAGAGAATGATATAAAATAAGTAATTGCTAAGTGTATAAAAAGAACATATATATATATATATATATATATATATATATATATATATACATACATATATAGATGACATTTGAATCTCTCAGTAAATAATTATCAGGTCACAGTCCCTGCTGCAGTCAATACTGAAAGTATAAAGATAAATGTCAGGCACTGCAAGCAAAGAATGAATATGTGGTTAAAGTAACAAGATTAAAGTCTTATGTGTGCCCAGGTTGTGTTAGTTAAAACTAAATGGCAGAGATATGTAAAGGAGAATTTCATATCCCCTGACGTTTCAATTCTCTATGCTCAAGAATGTAACTGGGGAGCAATACCCAGCCAAAATGCAAAAGAAAAAGGTTACCAGAAACAGTACGTGGTACCATCTCCATAGATTACTACGAACAGACTTCACAATTTCTTCAATTTGCACAATTCTTTTTCCCACAGAATTTGTACTCCTCAAACAGAGGCACATTATAAACTAAACATTTAAATAAGTCACTCTGGAGTCTTACTGACACTGGAAAGGATTTATGTACATTTTCAAACTGTTCTTTTTATTTCTGCAAGAGGCAAGATAATGGACCAGCATTGTGTCTTAACAAAGAAATCTAAATCCATTTGCAGACATAAAATATTGGATGTCAGATACAGATGAAATACGAGAGTGTTTGGGAGGTCTATAGATAGGCAAAAGATTTGAATATGCAGCCTACTATCCAGGGCTAGCTATGTAAGTTTGGGGACAAAACACAAAATGGAATTTGTAGAGTATCCTTATTTAAAAATGGCTAAGAATTTCAAGACAGCAGCATCAGAGCATTAAAGCAAATGTAGTCTTTCTGAGCATGAGACCCTATGCAACATTTCACAAAACTGTGAAATGCCATTGCTGATCCCCTCATCGCACAATGGAAGAGAAACCAAGTCTGTTTTGCTTACACACACAGTGACAGACACAAAATAGGCACTCAACAGATATTTGTTCAATAAACAAATAGACTGGCATATTGACCATAATTTAGATTTTACCTGTTTCCACCTTACTAAAGAAAAGAGGTTTCTTCAGATAGTATCAGAAGCATAATAATACCTAAATGTTCTGTACTTCTTTAAATAGTATTAGTGCCTTTCAAATTCCCCTAGTTTCCATATATTCTGGTCTTGCTTTTCTCTCCTTTCGTATCTGTGTGTTATATATATATTTTTTTTCAACATCACTCCAAAATATTTTGGTTGGTTTATGAAAATGCATACCCTCTCGTAAAATAAAATCATTGCCAACATTGAAATTAGGGTAATATGGTGGAAATATGAGATAATACCAGAGAAAAAGGTTAGAGTTAGGAAGGTATTCCATAAGATTCCATATATCAAGTAAACTAGTACATGTATTTGACTCTGAGAGTCTAAGTAACAAAACCAAGAGAAGTATGATTAGGTAAAAAATTTTATTATTATAGGAACAAAATTGTAATTTATATATTTTATACCAGAACTTGTAAGTTTGATTATAAACATGTGGCATTTTGTTTTTCTGTGAGGCAAGATCTTTCTCTTCCCCCAAATTGAATTTGGAATGAGTTTCATCAATTTCAAAACACTAGCAGTTTGTAAAAAGCTTCCAGTCACTAATGTAAATGTACAGCCTAATAACTTGAATGCCTAAAGGAATCAGCATGTTAAACTTTCTTGAAGTTTAGCTACATCCCTCATGAATTTGCATGAGCCATAGGCCAGCCCTTTGCAGTGGGAAGAAGGGCAGGCATAGTTGACTTCATCTATAGTTCTCCACTTTGTGTTCTGAATAGTTTCTGTTCTTTTTTTAAATCATGCTAAGAATATCCATTGATTCTTCTACACTGTATTACCCCCTTAGACCCAGGTATGAGAGCTACTACTGTTGTTTCTATGCTTTATAAAGCTTCATGTTGGCCATCTTCTAGATTTGCTTTCTCGTGGGGGAAGAAGAAATCATTTGAATTGGGGAAGATACGCTTTAGGAACTACCCGTCCTCTCACCCACCTATGGTTGGAATATGGTCAATAGAGTTATCTTCTCTGAGACTCACCCTTATAAGGAAAGGCTACTCTGTTGGTGTGTAAACCCTTTGCCATGAGGGATGGCCGATATCAGCTGCATATGACAGTGACTATGAAACTTGAATAGTTTGTCTAAGGTATTTAATTTGTGTCTGCGAGATTTCTCATGGTGCTGAAAGAAACTGAGGTTGGAAGAGAAGGGAGATGGACTACAGACTTTCCAAAGGTTTAGAAGTCCAACACTGAGTTCCTATATACTTCTAAATCCCAGCAATGAAGTAAAAAAAAATCTTAAGAGTTCTAATTTCACCTCTTCCATTTTAGGTATTTAGAAGGCATCAAATAAGAAAATATCATCTGTTTAAGAATTTTTTGCTTTAATTCCTAACATATGACATTGCATGGATCCCTCAATATTTAGGGTGTTATGATTTGTGTCTGAATGTCCCTCAAATCCTCATGTGGTTGGGCATGAGAGGCAGGCTTTTCAGAGGCAGCTGAATCTAAAGTTTAAGATTGGTCCATTCTCTAGTGCTGGGATTGGCAGTCTGAGTGATGCACTCACCCTAAGGCAGGTAGCCTGCATACAATATAGGGAAGAGAAAGAGGCTTGTTGGTACTTTTTTGCCCCTTTTTGCTCTTGCTACTTTTTCTGTCTTCCATTGCCATAAACAGTTGCACCCCTGCCATGTGCTACCCAGTCTTGGAGCCAGAGGATCATGAACTGAAACCTCCACAAACTGTGAGTTAAACAAACCTTTCCTCCTTTAATTTTGGGTGTCAGGTATTTTGTCTCAGCAATGACAGAAATGTAACTAAGACATAAATGTAAGGTTTGGTTCTACAATCTGGTGAGATACAGATGCAAGATAAAAGAGTAAAAGTTCCTTACTGGACTGAAACTGAAATTCGATGACAAGCCTTCTGATTCTCATAAATGTTTCAAAATGACTCATTTTCTCATGAGTATTTTATGGATCCTCAGAATGTTCTATCACTATAGAAAGACAATATAAATTTTGTGTAATATATTTACTCTTTAATTTGAAAAATATTTGCGGTATTTTTCCCTTCTGGGAGATCTTCTGGATCGATCTCTAAATGCATACCAGCTTCTTCTTGTATGTGATCTGTATCTGGTTCAGTGTCCACCTTGATGTATACTTTGTTCTGTCAAAATCTGGCCATTTTACATCAGCATGATTAGCCTTCCAGTCTCTTCTTTTTGAGACTTCCTCATTTAGGTGAAACTTTTACCTCTACATCTCAAGTCAGATGCATTAATTTCTCCCATAGGTCTCTTTAGAGTGTTCCTCTTTTGAATCAAGATTAAAGAAGTCCATTTATGAGATGGGGTCTTACACCAGCAACTGTCTCCAAAAAGTCATCCCTCCCCATGACTAACTTTCTAACTGCTTTGTATCTCTGATGTGATGCAAGTGTCAAGGCTTACAGAACATATTTGTAAGTCATTTATAGTGATCTTGTAATTCAATTTAGCATACAACATACATTGCCTTGTGGACTCACTAAACTGAGAATAAAATAGTTGCATCTTTTGCAAATGCATATACTTTATTTTTAGGGTTTTGATACTTAGATTAAAAGATATAGGTAATCATACCAGAGATTTTTACAGTAAGTAATGATTATGACAATGATAAATAATTGTAGCTAACATTTAACCAAGAACAAATTTCCAAAGTACAAGTCAGAAGAAATTTTGAGAAGGCTAACTAATGTAGCCAATTGTGTAAAGAAAGATGATTAATTTATCAAGTATGTACTTGTGATTCAGGAAAATTCTGAAATTCTTTTCATATTTTGCATGTTTATGTTATCTTTCTAAGGAAAATGGCCTCTTGTTATTGGTATTCTCATAAAGACAATTACACCAAAAAGGATAAAAAGAAAACATTGACTAAAGTTGAACATACTTACACAACTGCAAACACCTCACCATAATTCTTACCAGGTGAGATAGTCAACAGCAAAAATGATCAAAAGGTCAATGGATGTCAATGCTTGTTGGTGCTAAATTTCTACTTTACATTTTTATTTCTTTTTGTTTAATTTCTGCTTTTTAAAAAGTGAGTCTATGTTCTTGCTTTGGTAGCACTTATACTAAATAAAAAGTCTATACTTTTGATTCACTTGTGACAGTTATTACAATTTTGAATGTTCAAGTGCTAAACAGAATCCCAAGATCATGATTTGTGCTACATCCTTAGAGATCAGTTTCTCTGTTTGTCTCTATCTGTTTTTCTGTCTTTCTGTGTCTCTGTATCTCTGTCTCTGTCTCTGTCTCTCTCTCTGCTTTTCACAAATAAACAGGTTTGTGTATAACTCTCTTAGAGCCCTCCTTTTCAATTGTATAAGTGTGTAAACAAAAAGAAAGTTCTTTAAACACTTGAAGAGCTTCATCAAACCACATATCAGTCCCAGTTCCCCCACATGGAAACATACTCAAGGTGGAAACGCTGCTCTGGAACGGATGGAGAACAATAATAAGAACTCAAGTTAAAAAGTATAGAGACATAAGTCAAGGTAATGAAATGGAAATAAGTAATATGTATTCAGGATTTTATCCACGGTGTTTTTAACTATAGGTGTTAATATTTCATGATTCACAATATCCCAGTATATACCAGAGATAACAAGCTCTAACATTACAGAATATTTACTATGAAACCTCTTCTGTGAATGTAAAGTGATAATTTTGAAAGACATTAGAAAATTTATGAAATACTGAACTTCCCATTTATATGGGTGTATGTATGTGTATATATATATATATATATATATTCATGTTTATTTTTAGGTGCATACATTAACTGTACAAATCTTTTACTTTGAGTAGTATGATATCATATTTCAATATTTCTAGTTACCTTACATATTTTTAAAAACGTATTGTTTCGTGTATTCAGATAGTCATTCTCATGAAGACATAGGATGATTTTCCTACTAACACTGACCAGTGTTTCTACTGAGAGATAATAATACCTCAAGTGTATTTAAAGTGTAAAATAGTGCAGTTAAAAATAATATTGGAAATCTATCCATTCCTTGACTTCTGTAACATTTTTTATTCATCTTTTCTACCTTATGTCAAATTGAAGCTTTTCTCTTATGGTAACATTAATTCTATCCGTCACTGGAGGCCTTTTTATTGACTGCAAAGTATGTGGATCTCTCCTTGAAATATATACTTTAGGATTACACCCCATATATCATGGGCACCCAAGTATATTTTCAAATGAAGCAGATTTTAATAAATGGATAAAACCTGAATTCATAAAGATTATCATAAACAATTACTATGTATAGAAATGTGATACTTTGTTTCTTATTGTTTTATCACATTGGAAAATGTACTTTACAAAGGAGTTTGATGGGATGTGCAAATTCTCCCTAGGGGAGCAACTAAGTTGGCATCAGATAAGGAGGGCTAGCCAAATGGGGAAAATTTAGCAGTCAATACATAGACATTTTGGCTCTTTGTTAATCATTCATACTGACTCTCAAAACCTAGTTTTATCTTATGTGGACTTACTTGAACTAGTTTGTTGGGGGTGTGAATTGCATAATCTGAGATGTTTTACTTGCCTTTCTAAAACTCATGTGTATCAAGCAGCTGCAAAGATACGTTGCTGTTGCCCCTGGATTGTCCTACTAGTCCAGTGGAAGTGGTTGGTTTCACATACAGAATGGGTTGTTCAAATTTTTCCCTAGTGATAAAACTGAAATCACAGGATGTAAGTGGATTGAAAAAATACTTACTTCTCTCTAGCTAAATATTTCGTGCCTGATGTGTTGTTCTATGGAGAGAAAAAAATTATTTATTTTTATGTTGAGCTTTCCTTATTTCTTGAGAAAGTGTTTCAGGTATTTGGTCTTCAGCCTTCAATATTTGAAATATGAATTCTGAATTTGTGGCTTATCAATAAAAACACATTGACTTTCACAGAGGTTGTCTGGTGAGTTCTAGTACAGAAGTAGAAACATTTACTCACATTGTGTTCACAGCTGATAAACTGCAGGCGCTAACAGTTTGTTAATTAAATCTTAGTTAAGCTTTGTCCTTCCTGCTTAAAAACAGGAACTCTTAACATTTGAGGCTGCAATTTGCATGCATCAGTCAACACAAATGCTGAACAAAGTGCTTGTTTAGGTAATAAGATAAGGAGGTGCCCTCTCCACATTTCAGCTCTAACTGCCTCAAAGGCAACATTTCCCAAGATTCCCAGCTGCTGCTTGTTCAGGCAGCTCTGTGGTTTGCGCTGCATATTAATTTCTGTCTGACATGGGAATTCAATTTGTACTGTACATTTCATTTCTTCACAGATTTAGATTTATTTCATGTTCTCTGCTTTTAATTAACTCTCTGGCACAGCTGCTGGACAGGATAGAAAAACTCATTGCTCTCCCTGTGTTATGAGTATACCACCGATCATTTGCCACTTAGATGGTGGTGCAGGAGCTATCAGTTTCCATGGCAACCAGAGCAGTGGTGATTGATTCCTTGCCAGTATGGCATCACCACAGGGAGTGCAGCTTGTGATTTTTGTATGCTCGCAACATCCATCTAATTAAAACAGGATTATGGAATCATCCCAGTATATGTTCAACAACTACACTGCAATCCATTTATGTAAATGTCAACATTACTAAATACAGTGGTCAGAGTGTTTATGAAGAAATATTTGCTTTAGTGTTTGGAAAACAAGTGCTCAACCACCTGGTTTTGGCTATTATATTCTCTTAAATGGTAGCCTTCAACCCAGCACAGTCATTTTATATTTGAAAATTATATGAAGCAAGCCAAAAATTACACTTCAGTTGATGTAATGCTACCTAACTCTAAAATGTTATCAACTTTCCTTGGTAATTGGTTAATTAATTTAATGCACGTGAATTATTTATTCATCAAAAGTTCTTAACTCGTGATTGATTTCTCTCTCAATGGCCTCTCCTGAGAGCAGAACATCACTTTTCTATCACAGAGCATTCCTCAAGTCCTCTAACAGTTGCTTAGGATTTGCAGAAGCCTTACCTATCAGGTGAGATGAAAGACACCACATTCACAGTTGAGCATGAAGGCTCCAGGTGAACAAGGTAGTTTGGGATTTCATGAAGGGCTAAATGGGAAGGCAAGTCCTTCAAAGCATTGTGAGATGTATATGCAAAGTATAAAGGAAGGACAGAGGGTGACAGATATGTTAGCAATGTTGTTTTATACATCAGAGTCTTTCCTGGATAAGGCTGACAAAATATTCTGTTAACATGAAAAATGACAGTCTGTACTACCTAATGGTTTCATGTTCCTGTACATTTCATTTTCCAATGCACTTCTGTGTTACAGAAGCCGCCACTATGACATATATAAGTATGCGCTATATAGTATGCATATTTGCTATTAAAACTCTTCATTTTACAAAATTTTCCTTTACCTTCACATATGTTATATGAAGAAATTGCACATTCAAATGATGCTGTCAGAGGTAGGTCTGGTTAAATTTTAATTATTAGTATTATACTTTTCCGAAGTTTCATGACACTTCAAAGTTCTTATGAAGTGACAGTAAAATTATTCCCAAAGCAGGAAATTCATAAAATGACAAAAAATATATAAAACATTTTGACTAGAAAGAGAAAAGGGATTCTAATACCAGCTGAGATTGCCTGAGTAAAGCTGATGGAAATAGGAGTGCCTCACTGAAATAACTTTAAAAAACACACTGTTCTCTGCTTATGCTCTCACTATATATTAGGTATGGTTCATAATATTTTCTTTGTCTTGGGCACAGAGTCTATGTTACATGTATATATTTATTCTATATATTAGCATGTTGACACTTAGAGATGCAATACATATTGTTCCTTGTTAATTCACTTGGCAGTGAAGCTATCGAGCATACTTCTAACTAACACGGTAACAGCATTATTCACCCTATTGTAATATCTACTATGCTTTCAGGTGTTGATCCTGCTAATTCTTCCTTTGAGACAAAAAAATCATTAACACATAAATAAACAATATTTTGTAGGTTTCTTCTCGAAAGCAAATTATATATTACAAAACGTGAGACATGTTGAAACAATTCTTAGAGCTTCATTTATTTTCAAGTAATATGACAAACAACTGACCACCTTTTGAGCAATTCTTTTCTGCTTTACCATGAAAACACTCCCCAGAGTTCTCTTAAATTTTCCTCTTTTAAAATAATATGGCTCTGTACTACACAAACACCAAGAGTATATCAGCAATTAATATCATTTAGTTATATATAGATACTAGATATCCTAGCCAAATACATGGTTAGTAAAAGTATACTTACACAAGCTAAAATAGCAAAATTTAGGCATAGTGTCTTTATATGTCTCTATAAACATCTCCTGTTCTTAAAAAACTATAGTTTATTGTAGTGTCAATAATATCTACACTGTTCATAGATAGAGACTGATATTTTCGTGAGTGGTCATAAAGTTATCTAAAGTACGTTTTAACATGTTCATGACATTTTTAAAGAAATAATGAAAAACATTTCAGAACCAAAGATATTTTTAAACATATATAATATTCAATCTTTTTTCTGAAACAAAATCACAAGTATTATTGAGATACCTGTTATTTTATGTACTTTTAATGAAACATGAGATATGTGATGGCAATCGCATAGTTCCATAACTTTCCAACAATGAAAATAAGCATTATTTTCAAAGAAAAATCTTTTCTTTTTCTGTAAGTGAGAGAAAGAAAGTTTATTTTTTAAGATTCTTACAACAAAAGTGGAATATATAAAATACTGACTCAAAGACTTGGCTATGCTGTATGCCATAAGGCTGAGGACACATTTGATAGTGTAGGTAGGTGTCATGTTGATCTGATGTCATGTTTTCCTTTATCCTGTTGGTGAGGATGTGGAAGAGGGGCATGTGTTCATTATTTGCTTTGACTGTGTCAACTTGACTGGGTTGGGAATCACTTAGTAGACCGATGGAACATACTTCTAGGTATGATTGCGTAGGTCAAAGTGGCGTGACTTTGAATACAATACATAGTGGATTGTATAGAATTAGTATAATTTCTTCCTTATGGTGTAGTAGAATTAGACATTAAATTCATCTGATACTATAGCATTGACAGAACTTGGAAAGTCATTAATTATTAATTCAAATTTTTTTTATTTATATAAGTATGTTAAAATCATATATCTCTCATTTTGTGTTTTTGTAGGTTGCCTCTCGAGGCATAAGTCTATTCTATTTGGATATCTGATCTGTGGCATAGAATTGTTTATATATCCCTTTATTACCTTTTTAATTTTTATGACATCAATAGTGATGACTGCTCATTCAGTGGCACTTCGTTATTGGGACGTTTTGTCTTCTCTCCACATCTTTGTTTTTTTCTGTTGCTATGTCTATTATATCTGTTTGTCTGTCTCTCTTTTTCTCAACGTGTTTTAAAAGTATTTTCATCAAATGCTGGTCATATCAATTTTCTTTACTGATTTCTTGTTTTCACTTTTATTGCTTTCCTTTTACTTCCCTTGAATTTAGTTCTCTCTACCTTTCAAGTTTTGATAGTGTGAAAGATATTATTAGGTCTTTCTTCATTATGTTTCATAAATTTTCTGTAAGAACCGTTTTTCTGTGGAAAGTTTTAATAAGTTGAGTCTTCATCTATTCCAACATACTTTTAAATTTACTTTCATGTGTATGTTATTCAGAAGTGTTGCTTAACCTCCAATTATTGTATTGTTTTCCAACCATCATTCTGGTAGTAATTCTTAGTTTAATATCACTATGATATCAAAACATATTTTATATGATTTCTAATATTTTAAATTTGTTATAGCATGTTTAATGACCTAGAATATGCTCTGTTTGGTAAATATTCCAAATGAGGTTGAAAGGAATGTGTTTTTTTAGTTCATGTGTTCTATAAATGACCATTAGGTCCACTTGATATAATTGTGCTGGTCAATACAACTAGGTCTTTACTCATTTTCTGCTTGCTACATCCATCAGTTACTGATGAAAGGGTTTTACAGTCTCTAACTATAATATGAATATATGTGTTTCTTTTTGTAGTTATACCAGTTTTTGCTTCATGTATTTTTATATTTTGGTGTTACATGCATGTGCGTCGAGGATTGCCATACTTTCTTAAAAACTTGGGCTCTTTATCATTATAAAGATAGTCCTCTTATATAATAGTTTTCCTTGCTCTGAAGACCACTGTTTCTGAAATTATCATAGCTAATCCAGATTTCCTTTGATTAGTGTTGATATGGTACATCTTTTCTACCCATTTACTCTCTTTATCTTTATATTTAATGTGGGTTTCTCATAGATAACATGTTACTGGTCCTTGTTTCTTGATCTATACTAATTCTCTTTGTCTTTTAATTGGTGTTCAATCATTAATATTTAAAGTGATTATTGATTTATTTAGATTGATAGGTGCAATATTTGTTGCTATTCTCCATTCATTGGTTTGGTGATTACTCATTAACATTTAAAGTGAATGCAGGTATATTAATACTTTTAGTTTTGGTGTTATATACTTTATTTTTTATTATACCTTAGCTTTAAGCACTAAATACTAGAATACTATGTTCTACTTCATGTATAGTGTAAGTACATATAATGCATTATTCTTAAATTCTTCCTTCCATAAGGTATATAATCAGTTAGTATATTGGTACTATTATTATTTTGTACAACTGCTGCCTTTTAGATTAATTGAGAAAACAAAAAATGACTATTCAGTCTTCACTTATTTTTTCTGCAATGTACTTCTCTTTTTTTATAGTTCCTAGTTTGTTTCTTTTTTTATTTAAGTGAAGAAAAAACAGAAAAAGACATATAAAACAAAGACAACAAGCAAAAGAAACAAACAAACGACTAGAGTAAATACACAACAGTAACATTGCAGGTTTACAAAACCGAATGATAGAAACTTGACAATGGTTGCAGTATTATGTATTGCTATCTTTAAAATGGTTACTTACATTAACAGATATAGACATGTAAAATTGATCTAATCATATGAGTATTAATTGTTCTTTCTCGATAACGAATACATTCTTTTCTTTTCTCCTTTTCTTCTTTTTCTTTTTTTTTTTTTTGAAGAGTGCTTTTGATAATTTTCTTTTCTTTCTTTTGCTTTTCCTCAGCACTATAAAGACTTGGCCATTTTTTATTTGCGTGGTTTCCTGATAAATCATATGTAACTACTTTCTTTGCTCTCCAATTGCCAGATGTGTTTTTCCTTTAAATTCTTTCAGAATTTATTTTTTATCTTTGATTTTCTTCAGTTTTGCTATGACATGCCTAAGTATAAATCATTTGGTATTTATCCTCAGTATTTTGTCCTTCATTTGAGAGTATTATTTACTGTTATTACTTCAAATATATCTTCTGTTTCTTGGTTTCTTCATTGTGTGGTTTTCCCATTACAAATATATTTAACATCCTATGTTTTTACCACATACTTAGATATTTTGTGTCATATTTTTATCCTTTTTTTCTCCTTGCATATTTATTATGGAAGTTTCTATAGGTCTTCAGTGTAGCGTTCCAGGTTTGCCTAGATAAAAGTTATAATTATGTTTATTGCATGTTGTAGCTGTGATATTAGACGTTAAGTAGTCTTCTGGTATTCTTGTATTTGTTTCTCTTGTCTGTAGATTTCCCTAAAGACTTTTAAATAAGTCTGAGATTTTTAGTTTTTCCAGTTTTTCTTATCTTCTGTTTCTACTACTCGTATATTACACCTTCTTCTCCCTCCCTCCCTCTCTTCTTCCTTCCTTTATCTATTTTGAAACAGAGTCATCTTGCTAACTGGGTGAGTTGGTTAGGCTTGGCTTGAACTTGTGATTCTCTTTTCCCTGTCTCCTTGAGTTCTGTGATGATAGCAGGGCACCACCACATCTGGTTTAATTAGGTCCCTTTTATGACCCTGTGCCTTGGGACATGATCTTCACAAGTGCCTCTCAGTTTTAATTTATTTCATTTTCTCCCTTAGGTGACACAGGAAGTAGTTGGACCTGGGTGTTTAGGTTCCTCCTGTGGAAGACTAGAGTAAACTAACCTTGTGTATTTCCCTTGTCAGGGATTGATTACCATGTGATAAATAACCAGTCAGTTGAGCTCTTGTAAAATAGCTTCTTTTGGGGCAGATTTTGTTAAAGAGAGCAGAACATTCAGAATATATTTAAAAATAAAGGCTTTCTTCTTCCTTCTGCTAAAAGTACAAGGGGAGATTTCATGATCTTCACTGCGTGAAGCCTGTAAGTCTCTTGGAGGTAAGCTTCAGGAAGGTGGTGAAGGGAATCCTCCCTCCAAATGGATCTTCTTGTTTGGCTTTCAACCCATCTAACCTGAGATTCGTAGGAATCATTAATTATAGCGTATGTTTTCATCAACTTGTACTGGCTCCACTGTGGTTCCATTTCCTGAAACTTCACCCCAGTATTCTGTGAGTCTCTGTACCTGCTTGTCTCCCTCCAATTTGAAGGTCAGGAGTTTTTTGTTTGTTTGCTTCGTTTTTTATTTGTGATGTCAATTTCCCATAGGATTTAAGAAGAGTTGTTGATTTTATTCAACAACCCTTCTTATGTTCCTTTCTGTTTCACTCAGAAACAAGCATACTGCTATAATATTTTAATTTTTTATTTTGAGATAATAAAAGATGCATATATAGTTGCAATAAATAACGCAGAGATATTCTATGTAGTTTTCCCTAGTTTCCTTCAGTAATAACGCTTTATAGACCTCAAATACTGTATCACTACCAGGGAATTGACATGAATACACTTAACAGTTTATTAAGAGTCCCGCAGTTTTATTTTACTGATATGTATTTGTGTATGTATAATTCTATGTAATTTTGTCACAACAGTGGGTTAATATATCCACCAACTTAGTTGAGGTAACAGTACTTCCAACAAGGTAAATATCTTCCAGTTGCCTTTTTATAACAGCATCCACTTTCCTCTGACCTTATTCTACTCATATCACCTGGAAATCATTAAATAAACATTAAATCCATTTCTATGGGTACTACAATTTTTATGCATTGTATTTTCAGCTCAAATCAAGCCATATTAGAATATTGATAAATTCTCCTTCTGTGCTATTAGAGAAAGCAGCACAACATTTTACTATACATACATTTTTTCTGTTCATATGAAAAGAAATCATAAATTGAATGGTAGGCCCAGAGCTCAGATCTGCTGAGATATGATTCCTAAGATGAAAGCCAGCTGATGCCATTTGTTGCTATGGAATTCCTTTTCTCGTCACTGAATATAGAGAGCTAATGGTTAAAGAAGATAGTAGCTAATGTCCAGATGGCTTCTCCCTAGGTGGTTAATACAGAACGTTCCTATTATATGTCAAACAGGAAGTCACTTTCTCTCTTCAAAACTGAATCAAAGTGAAAGTGCTTTAGGATGAGTGGATCTGAACCTGAAGTATTAAAAAAACACCAGATCAAAAATGAGATGTGAATAGAGGCCACAAGACACCAGTGTTCTCTGATTGGAATTCCAATTCATTGGTGACAAAAATTTAAAATTACTATGTAAGATTATTACTTTTCAACTATATATAACATCATGTTTTTTCTTCCCTTGATTTTGCTAATACATTATATATTTGTATTTTCTTGTGTATCATTAAAGAATGTTTTAATAGCTTTTGTTTGTTTGTTTGTTTGTTTTTGTCTTTTCAAGACAGGGTCTCACTGTGCAGTTCAGGCTGGCCTTGAGCTCTCTTTGTAGGCCATGCTGGTCTTGAACTCATAACAATCCTCCTGCCTCAGCCTCCTGAGTGCTGGGATTATAGGCATGTGCCACCACACTTGGCTTTTTAAAAGCTATTTTAATTAGAGATAGTAAACTAGTTTTCTGAAGCATTTTTTTCCAAGGGAAACGTTAGTGATTCGATGCATAGATTTAGAGCTGAATTGATCTTTATATTGATTATCCATCTCGCTTAAATTATGCAAAGTTCCAGATAAAATATAACAACAAAATGTGAAAACAGGAACTAACAGATCTTTCAAAAAATACAGATCACATGAATGTACTTTATTTAGAACAACTTTACTTCTTTTTTAATCTGTATTTTAAAAATATCCAGTTATATATTCCCAGAATAGATATAGATATAGGTATTACTATGCTTTTAAATGTACTCGGGAACTATTCACTAATAATTTCCTCCAACAGTTAAGTCTGCTAAATATGATAAACTATATTCTCTTGCATGCATTGACTGAATGCCAGAAGGAGTCATTAAAGACATCCTAATCTAAATACCTGTGAGTCTTGCAAAAGGAAGCAATCTAATCAATATCTGTAACACAAAAGATTTAGCAAAAGAAAAGACATTTGAACATTGTAAAGTCAACATGGAAGATTTAAACTGGTACAATGATATTGATTCCAAAAATACATCTATGTCAAATTGTCTACTTAATATCTGTTACAGTGGACATAAAGATAATTCATACTCAACCCCAAAATAGATAAAATTTAATGAAAATCAGTGTCATGAGTACCTTCCCATACATAAAGCAATATGTTTTCCTCAGAAAAAATGTCACTTTTAAAGCATAGGAAATGACAAAACTATTACTGCATATACAACTGTCCTTCACCACATTTACTTAGAAAATGCCAATATCAATAGTAGATGTGCACATTTGCTTTGCAAAAGAGGTTGAAGGTGAGGGTATTTTCTTTATCTGATGTTTTTCTTAACTTCATTTATTTAGAAGTTCTCTTTTAGAGACTCAGGTGATGCCACACGGGCCAACCCACACAGGCATTTAAAAGAAAAAATGAAGTCTGTATAAAAGGTAGGCATGTGATGAATCTCATATCCTCTGCCCTCATGTGGGTGATAGAAATAATTACTTCCAGACATATCATTGCACTGGGCACAGTTGGCACACGGGAGTTGGCCAGGTGTTGAATATGATAGAAAATGTGCTGCCTGATTAGAAGGACTGGAATCCAAGTGCAACAACGTTCTCTCTTAAATGAGATGAGGGGTGGGAATTTAAGGATGCCATTTAATTTTTCATCTGTGGCCAACATGTGCCAGTGTTTCAAAATGATTTTGTTAATCACATGGGACTATTCAGTGCATGTGGTAATGAAAGGATGGGAAAATGTTTTTCTCAAACAAGTCAAACACTGTCCAGCTCAGTTCCATCGTAATCAGTTCAGTTGATTTTTTTCATTCTCTTAGCTCAATTTCTCTTATAACGTAAACATATTTTGGTTTACTTCTGTTTGAAGTTGAATTCTTTTGCAAGTACACTAAGATTTTTATCCTACTATGCCTTTTTCATTGTGATAACTGAATCCTTCTCTGGACCAGATGGATGCTCTGAGTATGTTATTACTACCCAAGTGCCCCTAAGTTCAGAGTTCTAAGGCAAGAAATTGGAAACCTCCTCTCAAACTACATATCATATCATATCATATCATATATATGTGCATTTAATTTGAATTCTTAACTCTTAATCAATTTTAATCATTTACTGATTCCTTGATTCCTGACACATATCAAAAATTTTTGAATTACAGTAATAGGTGTCATTTACTTATAACTTACAATCAACTGAGCGCTTTGACAAGCATTTTATATGTAGCAGCTCATCATTTGAATATCATAACATTTTGAAATTGATACAATAATTAGTATTATCAGTACTTTAGAGAAGAGGCTTTGGAAAGTATGTTAGCAATGTAGCCTTGAAGTAGAGGATCTAGGACTATTTCTATAGTCTCAATCTCTTTGATGGATACATTGATTTGTCTTATTTCCTATAGAGTGCTTCTCAAGATCTTTTCAAGCAGTTTCTGAGGTAAAATTTATTTTTTCCTAATAACACTGACATTATTTATCCATTAGACTATTACCTTCTCATGAATGTTAAGAGCACAAAATGTTAATTGATATTCAGATTTCATAGTACGATCACACCATCTTTGAGAAATTATTAATAATGAATTTTAATACAAGTGTAATGTGAGAAATTTACTGAGTTGTCTGAAAATATTATTAGAGCAGCCTAATCATATATATAATATATATATATATATAGAGAGAGAGAGAGAGATCAGATTTTTAAATATACTTCAACTAAAATAAGGCAACAGACTTAACGTAGAAATAGATATGAATAACTCAGATATAGTTTACAAACACTTAATAAATCTTAAAAAATGTAAAACAATGTCATTCATTACATATTGTTTGAAAAAAGTAATTTTCTTACAGATATTATTTATTTTTATGCAATGAATTATAATTTTAGCTGAATCAACAACTAGATATTTTAACTATATATGATGTAGTTTTTTCTTCTCAAATACTGACTGATATAATCAACATAAACAAAAATTCTCAATAATTGTTAAACTAAAAATATTCTAGCACCAGGAAATTTAAGAACCACCATGCTAGCAAGTTCCTCAGAAAAATTTCATTTTTGTATCACTTTCTATACATGATTCAGTGATCCAAAGTAAATGTAATGTTGTGTTGTTTCTTCTTTTCATACAGTCATACGCTGGCCTAGTTTCTACATATAATTTGAGTAAATATGTTATTTTGTTCTTCTGTTTTTCTTTATATAGACAAACTAGTCTTCCAACACAGGTAATACTATAATGCAGGTAGCATGATTTTCAGGTAAGGTGAATTTTCTTTACCAAATGAAGCATTCTTAACTACATTGTTTTTTAAAACCGGGATTGAACTCGCCACCTCGTGCTTGCCAGGCAGGCACTGTGCTGCTTAGCCGCATTCCCCATCTTGAAGTACATTTCCAAAAACAAAAAACAAAAAAAAAAAAAAAAAAAAAAAAAAAAAAAAAAAAAAAAGAAATCTTGGTACTTTGTAGATTATAGAATAGAGTTAAGCATGAAGGACGTTTTGTGTAGGGTGAACAATGAAGGAAACCAACTTGGATGTGAGTACATTAGTAAAGGTCAGAAACAGCAAAAATGAGAAAGAATTAAACCCATAAACTGACTAGAACAAAATCAAACTACATGTTAGCGTGACATAGCTTAGTAGTAGATATTAAACTGATAGGTAGAGTGGAAGGGAAGAGGAGGTATACGCAGATTGCCAGTGATGGGAAACTTTTAGAGCTTTCAATGATAGCAAAGAGCCTGCTGAGGCAAGCAGGCCACAGGTAGACTGTGGTCTTGGGACATTTTTCTGTAGTTGTCAAATTTTATTACCATAATTGCCATGAAACCTGTAATAACAAAATCTGAAGATGCTTTGCAAACAAAAATAGCAAGTGTCATTTTTCTAAATACAGAATTTAACACAAATATTTTTAAATGAATATCAGTACTAACTATAAAAAGTAAGTAGTTTTCTCACCTTTTTTCCATAATTTAATCTCCATTAGGGCAGAAATCTCTCTTTTGTTCACTATTATACCCCCCAGACCAGCTATTTCCTACATGTGATCTGCTATTGTAATGTTATAGCAAAAATATTTCGCTAAGTATGTACATTAACTATACAGTATTGTGTATTTTGTATGTGGCCCAAGACAATTTTTCTTCACTTAAGTAGGAGGAGGAAAGAAAGGTGGCCTGCAGGTGGGTGCTTGGCTCAATAAATCTTTAGTAAATTAGTGGTTATCTTGAAGGAAATATATTGAATCTGTTTAAGTAAGAAAGTCATTTAGAGATCTGGCTATCCAAATCAACTTTTTTTGGAGAGACTATATTCTGAAATCTCAAACGGATTGTTCAATATTTGAAAGCATGAAATCAAAAGAGCTAAGAGTCATGACATCAGATATCCTGATCACGGATACAGAATTTATCATCCCTAATGACTACAAGTAAAATAGAAAAGTAAATATTCCTCCAGAATAAATTAATACAATTGAAGTTTCAGCCACAGCATGTATAGTCAGTTTATTGCACTTTGCTGCTATTTCATAGGGTCATGAGACAGGACACAGCTGTGCCTTTCAGGGTTTGCAGGAGGAGGAATTACAGGGTGCTAATTACAAATTTGGGTCCAAAATTTTTCTACTCCAGGACTACGTAAGATTCAACTAAGTTTCACTTGTACTATTATCTTGTGGTTTTGAACAACCCCCTAGCTGATAAACACTCACTCAGAATGTCCACTTCCACTTTGTTAGTGTGTTTTTCATTTTTTCCATAGAGAATCTAGGAAAAGAAGACCCATGTGGAGCACAGTTGGAGGTTTTTCAAATGATAGCATCAAAAAGCCTGCAATATCAACCACTCTGCAGAAGACTTCAAAGGACAAAGATTCCAATAACAAAACAGTATATACCATTTCTCTCTGAGAATGTGAGATTGACTCCATTTCTCCTTGCCTTTTGTCACAAAACCTAGCCACACTAAAGGTCCTACTCATTACTTTTCTCATTCTCCATATTAACAGAAAGGACTAGTATAATGTTGAAATTAGGGTAAATTAGCAAGTGATGAAAGTTTCTGATTCCTGTGTTAGGGAATGTTGTATCTTCAAGTGACATATTATCTGCCTCCCATGTGGCTTTCTGATTGCCTGGGATGATCAAATGCCACAGTAGACTGTTTCCCAGATTAATATTTGTCTTCATTAATTACATGAGCAGACCACAGGGAAAAAGTTCTGAAAACAGACTGTAATATGTGTCAGTGTGCTCTAGGTCAATATAAATTGGCATAGTAGTCTTTAAACATGGTTGTTGATTTAGTAAACAAAATTAAAACATATTTAGAGGTTGATGTTCACATACTTAAAAAAACTAAAACATGCATAATTTTAACAATGTACACATTGACTATTAAATCTCATACGTTATTTTCCCATTGATTTCTTATCTGTTATTGAAATGGACTATTTTTCCAGCAGAGGATATGAAAAACATCTAATACAATTCTAATGATTTTCTAGAGTAAGGAAATATGATGACCAATTGTTTCCATTATCATAATTCAATATGTTTTCCCTTTACTCAAGAGCTCATCAATGAGCTATAAAAAGGAACATATACACACAAAAAAGGTGAGTAGTGAGTGAATTGTTCTTTAATGAGAGAAATGATACTATAATTGTGTTCCAGAATAAATCATTTCAACCGATTTAAAAAATGCCTCAGATTAATGATGTATATTTTGTTTCTTTAACAAGTATCTATGGAGAGTCTAACTACTTTATCCATCTTTTAAACTCAATTGCTTAACGTCAGTTTGTTCCCTCCTTTCAAGATGACTTTAGCTTGATTTTCTAATAATTAGTAACTAAGATCTTTTGAGCTCATCTGAGTTTGTTTGGCTGTATTTCAAGTAGCTTTACCAGCTTTCTTTTAAAATTGATGCCACCTCTGCTCTTACAATCTCTGAACTACTTGTTTTCAGCGAGACTAGTAATTATCATTCTGTTCTCCATTTTATGTTCTATAAACCATGGGGAAATGAGCCAATCATCATTGATCAAGCAATTTCATGAGAAAAGTACATATCTTTTCATCCAATCTATTGAGTAATTAATTGTTATATAATATTCTGTTTCTTGGCTCTAGGCTACTTATGTCTTCAAAATATAAAGTATTTACAATACTTAGAGTAAGCCTCCTGTTAATCATGATGTCTCAGATATAGGAGATTTTATAAAAATGGTTTATTGTTACAGAGCCTCACAAATAATAGGAAAGAAATCCACTTTTATCCAGTGATTGCATTTTTTTCTTGAAAAGATACATTTTATCATGAAGCATAATCTCTTGCACCCTAGGTGGAAACAGTTTCATCCTTTGTTATAGTTCCTTACTTCTAAATAAACATAGAAATACAAAACACTAAGGTATTATTTCATAATAACCATAAATCTCTCATTCATTGTTAAAATACAGGTCAAACTATGCCATTTAATCACATTTATTCAAAGGGGCAAAAGATACATGACTAATTCTAAAAACTGAATCACCCATTTTGCTTAGTGATATTCATAAATATTTGTGGGCTTCCCCAAATGTTATAATAATGTGATCAACTCCAAGGTCACTGAAAAATGAAAAGAACAAGAGGAGCAAAGAGGAGGGCAGAAGAGAGGAGAGGGGAGAAAGGGAAGGGAAGAGAAGGAGAGGAGAGGAGAAAGGAAGAAAGGAGAGGGGAGGGGAAGGGAGGGGAGGGGAGGGGAGGAGAGGTAAAGCAAGGCAGGATGGGATTCCTTTACAATTAATTTTACCCTGGCACCCTCCTGCACCACTAAATTTAGAAAGGAAGAATGCAATACTGACAAAGCTTCTCTATTTGACAAAATGATAAAAACTCTGGAGAAATTTATCTACTTGATATAATTGTATAAATCATTAAAACAAACTGGGAGGGCTGGGGATATAGCTCAGCAGCACAATGCCTGCCTGGCAAGCTTGAGGTCCTGAGTTCAATTCTTGATACCAAAAAGAAAAAAAATTCTGGGAATTAAGAATTCTAGGAAAATAATACAATGATTTGGATTCTAATTAAAATGAATATCAACTATAAAATCCAAAGAAAAAGAATTTTCAAGAACAGGATTTTGTAAAAACATAGTCTTACAGGGATATAAAAGGATTAACAAACTAATAACTTAGCAAAAAAGATACTAGCAAAGCAAATACAAGTTTTTTTCAGAACATACTTGTATACAAAGTTATCATGATTATTAAATGTTGATGAATATTTACCCAGTGTATTTTGAGCATTAATTGTTATACTGTACGAATGCGAGGTTTAGGTAACCTTAGGTTGGTAGTTGTCCTCAGGATGCAACATCTGACCTAGGCCATAGTACTTTCAGCAGAGTGTTCTGCTTTCATCTTAAATCTTTAAGAAACTCCATTGAAAATTAAGTCTGTAGAGCCTCAAGACTCTTCTCTGTCATACTCTTCATCTCCAAATTCAGCCAACATGGTACCGTTGCTAATTGGTTGGCTGGTTGGAATTGAATACTGGATCATCAATTGTGGGTGAGGTGCCTGTTCCTACCATCAACTTTCCATACTAATTACAGAATCAACTTTTACTTTTGCTCTCGAATATATCTCTAGTGGGCCTACTATTTTCACTCAGCATAAACACTGACATGAAGTAAGACCATAAATGGGATTATAAAGCCTTGTTCCAGAAAGCATATTTCCAAAAGAACCTTGAATAGCAATAGAAAAAAATTCTAGCATTAATAATGAAAAATTTCCATAATATGAAAATGCAAAAACAGAAGAAAGATTAAGGATAAAAGGAAGATTGTAGAAATAACTGCAATCTACTTTCTGGAAAGAAAGAAGTGCTCATGAAATAAAAACAGAAGGTTTTGTCATTTAAAGAATATGTATGATCATCATAGGATAGTAAACCAACTCTTGAGAAATCTTGGGCAATTAAACAGCAACTATATTCAAAGGATATACACACTTGTACATGCACGCATTCACACTGGCTGATAATGTAATACACCCACTGAATTTAGAACCCAATCTATGACATGCCTAGAACTTGATTTGAGTTATGACTCTGCCACTTACTAATCATGTGACTTAAGACAAATTATTTATCTCTAAGATTCAAAATTTCCTTCTTGATAAAATGGAAATTATAAACCTATTTGGCATACCTATTGAGAAAAGATTAAAAACTACAAAATTTCTGGTACGTGGCATATGGAAATTTTGATAAATAGTAGATTACAAATACTGGAGAAAGAACATTAAAATTCACCGTATACTTAGTGTAAATTGATAAAAAGGAAGTCAGAGAAGCAGAAACAACTATGACAATAGAAAATAATCACAAACAGTTAAATTACATACCATCCTTAGTGCTTCACATATATTAACTCATTTCATTCTTATAATAAAACTGTGAGGTAAGCATTATCATTTACCTGAGCTGAATTTAACCTTGTGGAAAAGAAGATAATTATATATTTGCAAAGGATGTCAAAATGACAAGAGATGGTGCATTTTCATTAAAGAATAAGCAAGGCCATTGCAAAGTCTTCTGGCATTCTCTAATTTAAATTTACAAATGAGATACCATAGTAAGATTTAATATGCTGTACTCTTAATATTTAAGGGTTCATATTAAAAGCTGTGTGCAGAGAGACCATGCGCTGATACAAAGATTAACTTTGACATAATAACTGTTTTTAGATCTGCTGGGTAACAGTTTTCATTTTATTTATGAGCCTCATATTTTAAATTGACGCTTATACTGGGCAATGTGTGAAATTATTTGACTGTGACCAGACTTATTTATAAATTCAATGTGAAGACTGACACACTTCATATGCTATTTGTATTTTAAATATATTGGAAATGGTACAATTAAAATATCTGAGCTTAAAAAGTGAAGAGATACAGATCCATTTGAATAGTGTTTGAGTGCACACAAATTTTAAAAAGTTATAAAAAGAAAAGAAGCAATATGAACTACTTATCTTTGTGCCTGAAAATATGCAGGAAGTAAAAATAAGACCTGCTAAGGCTGGCATATGAAAAGGACTTCATGAAATGTTAACTTAACACATTTGAAATCATATTATAATTAGTATCGGGTAAGCCATAAAATGTTCCTAAAAACATCTGAAGTTAATCTCCTCTCTCTCTCTCCTCTCTCTCTCTCTTTCCTCTCTCTTCTCTCCTCTCTCCTCTCTCTTCTCTCCTCATTCTCACACTCTTGGTGTCATCTTCATATCATCAAGTGTGAAGGTCTTAATTGAAGGTGGCATTTCTAGAGAGTGTCTACCTTATCAAATGGCAAATTGTTACCACCCCAGAGGAAGTCCTCTTCAGTTGGTGCAGCTTTCAGTGGACTCAGAGTTTGACTACAAACTTCAAAGTTCTGGGGTCAACTTTTGTGCCTGACTGCCTATCATATAACCTTATGTCTTTGAATTTACCTGGTCCCCACTGGTATAAGAGTACCAATTTGGAAAGGAATATATAAGTACTAGGGATTTGTTACAAGTTCCTCTTATAAATCTTATGATTCTGAGACATCTAGGAAGAGGAATGATACTATAATTACCAGCAAGAAAATTCTAACAAGGTACACACAATTTGTTCCTTTTTTGTGACTCAAATTTCTGACTCACATTTAGCATAATCTATTTTCTTTTTAGTGAAAGTGTCAGTATCATTCTTTTCAAAATATTCTTTCTTCAAAGTTCCCCCTCTGCATTCAGAAATGACATACAATAGCAATAATAGCAATAATTACAGTAATAACAATACCATGTATTTAGTGATTCAGGATAGGGTGATTGACACTGAAGACAATTATTGCTAGCATATAGTAAAGAAAAACTGGTTTGTTGGTAGGTAGAAGTACAAGATACTTGGCAACTAGTGAAATGATGATATCTGTTTCCAAACAACTCATTGGAACAAGGGAGGTTTTTAAGCAAGAGCTGGTAGCATAATACTATTGAACTTTTTAGTTTTAGTTATCTATCATTAATCTGACTACAGATCACTTAGTAGGTACTTCATGTACTAAATTTTATCAGTGAATACAAGGTAAGATTTTGGGATGACAAGAATTGAAAAATTCTTGAGGAATTAGGAAACACTTTATTCCTAAAAAATGCTTTGAACCAGAAGCAGCTGGAGAAGCCAAAATCAAGGCTGAATTAAAATAGCACTGTAAAAAGTTTGAGAAACAATAACAGGAAGATGCAGACATAAGGAAGCAAATTGATAGTTTCAAAATTCAGTCACAAAGGCAGGAATAGACTATTAATGGAGGTTGAAAAAAATGAGAAACAATATGAGGTACTAGCATTAATGAACCACAATAAAATTCCAAGAGTCACTCTAGTCCACTATTTAGATGCACCATCTAAGTATATAGTAATGACAGAATCAGAGCTGGGTGAAAGTGGATGCTAAGAACAATGGGTAAAAATGATAGTAACTCCATGCTACTATTGCTATAGTATCAATAACAATAACAGTAATAATAAATTATGGACATTTCACAGGAACCAAAGGAATCTAAAAATCTGATTACAAAATTTGCTATTATAGAATTCTAAATATAAAGTTTATGTGATATAATTGAGTGTGTAATTTTACTCTACTTAATAAATTATATTAGTAATAAAGTTTCAGTAGATCTTAATGTATTAAAATTTACTCCATTTTCTGCTTGCTTTGTTATTAGTCTAGTATCTATGAGTAGCAATAGTTTGATCAAATTGACCTGAAATATTTGATCATAACCATTGTCATCATATTTATCTTCATGCCCAAGATTTAGAATTTTTCAAATACTAATCATTCCCTCAGAAAAGGGGAAATATAGGGGTCAGGGATATAGCTCAGTGGCACAGTGCCTGCCTGACAAGCATGAGGTTGTGAGTTCAAACCCTAGCACAAAAAAAAAAAAA
>RJWM01017130.1:23647-44019 GCA_004363535.1 Dasyprocta punctata | reverse complement strand
TTTTGCTCTTTATACTTTGGGCTTCTCCTATAAGAGAAACCATGCAATAATTAAGCTTGCGTGTCTGATTTATTTCACTTAGCATTATGATCTCAAGGTGCATCCATTTTCCTACAAATGACTCAAATTTATCCTTCTTAATGTTTTAAAATGTCATTTTGTTTTAAAAATGTAGAATTTATATAGCAATAGCATAATTAATATGTTTAACTAAACAGCTGTTGGTGGGCTTTAGATCATTCTTAATTTGAGGCAATTATGAGTAACACGCATAAATCTTTGAACATCTCTCTGGGAAGCAGATTAGGATAGGTGCCAATTAAGTAAAATTCCTGCACCAAAGTCGATGAAATATTTTAAAACCACAACTGACCATGGGTGCTTAGGATAAACTGCCCACTTAGACAATAATTAGGCTGACTCTAGGGTTATGGGTTTACTGCCCATTTAGACAATAATTAGGGTGACTTTAAATGTGTAGGTTTTATTCGTTTTGTTTGTTTTGTTTGGGGGGGGTAGCTTTTATGACACAGGGTCTGGCTAAGTAGTTCAGGCTGTCCTTCAACTCACTATGTAGCCTAGGTGATCCTCCTGCCTCAGCCTACCAAGTGCTGGGATTACAGGCATGAGCCACTACGCCTGGCTAATTCTTAATAAGGATTGCGTGTTGACTGACATTTGTATTGCTTTGTTGTGAATTGTCTGCCATATCATTTGCCCACATTTCTGTGGAGTTCATCTTTTCTTTTCTTTTTTTTTTTTTTTGGTACTGGGAATCGAACTCAGGACCTTGTGCTTGCCAGGCAGGCACTGTGTTGCTGTTCATTGTGTCTTATTGACTTCCTGGATCTTTGACATACAGAAAGAGATATAGTTATAGGTATGCAGATATAGCCTTGAGACTGACTCAGTGGAATTCCTGGTGGGACTTAAAGGCACAAGTGCACACTCATTCAATTCCATAGATAGGTAACGTAAATGTGAATATTATTCTGAATCTGTAATTTACCCTTTAATTCATTTATGATGATTTTCTTGACTTTCAGTTCTTTTTATGTAATCAGGATTATCAAACTTACTCTTTATGCTTTTTTCTTTTGCCTAAATCACTTTCATTTTCCTCTTTCTTTGTCAATTATTCCTTTACATGTAATTCTGTTTACATTTCTTTATTTAGTAAATTAAAATGCAATTTTAATTTTATCATTATTCAAAAAACATTTACACTCTTTGTTGGATTTTTTTTTAAATGAGGGGAGAAAAAAAATGACCGTTAATGAGGCAGCTATTTTTTTTGTTAAATATCAACATTTTGATTATTAATAGCAAGTTAAGCATTCTTTTTCTTCTAGCAACCACTTGTAACAAGGATGTTTTATATAAGGCTTTCTCAAAAGAAATCTTACAAGATATATCATTCTACAATTGACTTTTAAAACCCCTCAATATATTAAAGATATTCATCCACGTTTACATATACTTATATGTCTATCTCATTTTTTAGATGCTGCACATTAAACTTGAAAGAATCAGAACTTGTTTAGGGGTATACCATGAGGACTACCTTTATTAATAGCTAACTGCAGTAAACAATTATCCAATTATACCATTGCCTTTATGGGGGAAATAAATTTTTTCCCAGATTAAACACATCACCCATAACACATAATAAATGTTTATATACTGGGTCCCACATAGAGACATTTTGTTTTGCCCCATTAACCTCAGAGTATTTCTGCGAATGATACTGCGCTGTTCTGGGGGCTCCTTCACAGTCTCGCAGCACAAAAGAAAGTGGGGGAGGGTAAGAAAGAAAGCGAAAGTCCAAGTTGGAGAGCCCCTGACTGGCCCAAGGATGCTGTGATATCAGCCCAGCTACAGCTAACCCCATGGAAGCGTTCATTGTGGGGACTTGACACACATACATAACACGCCTTAATTCGTTTTATGTCCCCTTCCCCCTCCCACCATCTCTTGGTCCCCTCCCCTTTCGCAAAAGATCTATGTCCCCGTGTCTCATTATCTATCATTTATTTTGCTCTTGAAATTATTTGTTTGGTGCTTGCTGCTCTTGTTTAGCCCAGTGGTTTGGTTTGGTTTGGTTTGGTTTGGTTTGGTTTGGTTCAGTGGAGTTCCTGGTGGGGCATAAAAGCAAAGATCTCTGTTCACCCAGTTGCAAACGGCAGCTCTGCCAGGACAGAGAAGACCGGCTGGATCGAGCCCCACCGCCCAGGTACCCTCCGTTTGCTCGCGCTGCCCGGGACCCTGAGGCTGACTTGTGCAAGGAGAGGTGACTCTTCCTGCTAACTTGTGGCCAATTCTTGCTCCTGCAGTCACTCAGTTTTACTGTATTGGGGAAGGAGGAGGGGCCGGAGACCCCAGACACAGACTCACACACTTGTCCGTGTCCCACACTCACCACATGACATGTTCAAGAAGGCACCAGCCAGGCTTTCAAGGATTTCAGATCAAAGAAGCCTAAACTGGGTTTTGTAAAAACCCAAAGAAAATTTCACTTCCCACAAATTCAAATCAGGACTCTCCTCCTCTCAATACAGCAAATCTACATCATGCTTCCCAGGCTCCCTGTCATTATTAGTTTATAAAGATTCATTGATATTCAATTAAGTAGTTCTGATGTTCTCAATGCAGCCCTAGACAGCACTTTATAAAGAATACATCCGCCCTCTGGAGACAGCTGGGGAAGCCAATTAGTCGGGCTAAATTTGCATATCAATCCAGCTGTGGGATGAAGTCAGCCTTGTTCACCGTCACAATGTGAAGAGCAAAGGGAGGAATCTAAGTGCTCCCTGGCCCTTTATTCCCTCGCTCAAATGAGCCCCAGCCTTCATAAAAAGGCTGGGAGAGAAAACCCGCAAATGCTCCCATTGCCTGCCAGGTCCACGCTATCACTGAGAAGCAGTTATTAATGCGGGGTGCTTAATGCCCTCCCGGGACTTGGTACTAATTCACATAAATATTTTATCACTGAACAAAGGATTTTTGTTCGGGGGGTTGAAAATTGGCTAGTACTTCTATTATCAAACTAAACTTCAACATAATGAGGTTCCGATTTTCCAGTGATTCCATTACATAGCAAGGATTGGATTCGATTCAAATGAAACATTTCATGAGTCACTGCCACGCTAGGGTCTTGCGCAAAGCACTGAGATGTGAAGAAGCGCTTCGATAAGGAACAAACAACTTTCAGAGCCTGCCAACTCATGCACTGGCAAAGTCGACAGGGTTGCAGCACCCAAGGAGCCAAGCCTAGATCCTCTTGCAAGCTCTGCTAATCCTCCCAAGGCAGCTTTTCTGAGACTCTTCACTGTGGCCTCCCTGGTATCTCCCTTCCAGGCGTAAACAAGCTCGCTGCGTGCCACAGGCTCTGCCAGCCGGCTGTACCACTGTTGGCTCTCAAGCTGCCTAAGGCTCCCGGGTCCCCAAAGTGCACCTGATCCATGAAAACTCTCAGGGCGACCTTTGCGTCCCTCTTAGCACACTTAGGAAGGTGGCAACAGCCGTGGCACACAGACGTGTCAGCGACACGCAGGTTCAAGTTGCACCTACAGGGCTCACCGGAACCCCCCGGGGCCTCAACTTGCCGGCAGGTCTGCACTGGTCCTTATAGAGCTCCCCTGGGGAAGCATCGCCAAATCACCAACGGTGTTGCTCAGGGCAGGGCGAGGCTTTCTCCCATCCTCACCCGCAGCTGTTAAACTCCACCGGAGTCTCAGCACTCCCCCCACCACCCTGTGCTCTTTCTGCAAGCGTGTCTGTCCCCTCACTAGATGTGTTTTGTTGCATTTTTGAAATTTTCATCAGTCCATGTTTGCAGTGCATAAAGATTGCGTTCCTTGTGGGAATTCGGTACAGGTGCATATCACATCTTCGCTCTTTTTATGTCCCTGCATCCCTCTCCCTCCTTCTCTTTTGCAAAAGATCTCTCTCTCTGTTTCCTACTAGCTATTTTGCTCTTTAATTGTATTTACCCTTTGGGTTTCTCAAATAAGAGAAACCACGATATATGTAAGCTTGTGTGTCTGATTTATCTCACCATTATGGTCTCAAAGTGCATCATCTTCCTACAAGTGACTCAAGCATATCCTTCTTTATGGCAGAGTAGTATTCCATGGTGTATAAATACCTTTTGAAAGTCCTAAGACTATTGTCAGACCAAATCAGATCCCATGAGTTCAGTGGTTCTCTTCATATCACATGCGACATTCCTAGCTTAAATTGTCCACACATAATACTTTACAATTTTAATTTTGTTTTTTATTTATTGGTTTACTAATTTAGTTTGAGTGACTTGAGATTTAGAGAGACAAAAAAAGAAGCTTGTTTCATGAAGCACTGATGAACTATGGGAGTATCAGTCATGATGATTCTATAGCAAGGTCCATCCTAGACATAGAAGAGAAAGACTTTGTGGCTTGATGCCTAACCCTGACTGAGAGATATTAAGAGGGTGGAACTTAATCCCACTATGGTGTCTAGAAATGGGGTGTGGGGGTGATTAGGAGAAGATAAAGACACCGTGATTGAATCCTGCTGACTTGACAAGAAGAGGAGGAGACACACATACACAGGTGCACACGTGTGTACGCCTGTCCAGTCTCCCACCACATGACGCCATGTGCCACCTCAGTGCTCTGACAGCAAGGAGACCTGGATCAGAACTGTGAGCCAAGCTGGGTGTGGTGGTGAATGCTAGTTATCCCACTCAGGAGACTGAGGTAAGAAGATCGCCAAGAGTTCTAGGCCACGCTGGTCTACACAGTGAGGTCAAGGCCAGACTGCATTACAGAGTAAGACCCTATCTCAAAAATGAAATGAAACAAAAGACCTGTGAGTTAAAAAGCTTCTTTCCTTTAAAACTTATCCAATCAAAGCTGGGTGTGGTGGCGCACGCCTGTGATCCCAGCACTCAGGAGGCTGAGGCAGGAGGGTCACCATGAGTTTGAGGTCAGCCTAGACTACGTAAGCTAGTTCAAGGCCAGCGTATGCAGCAAGACCCTGTCAAAAAAAAGAAAAGGAAAGAAAAGAAAGGAAGGAAGGAAGAAAACAACAAAAACAGCTTACTCAATCCATGTTAGTACTGGAGCGCAGACTGCTGTAGGGGCAGGCCCTGCATCACACGCTTTGTTAGTGTTACCTCATTCAATCTTCTGAACAAACCTATCATCCATATCCTATAGAAGAGGGGCACCCACAAGAGCATTTCACTGGTGCTTTCAGAACAAGGACAAAGAGCATTGCAAAAAGGAAATAGTTTCTTTTGCTTAAATTTAAGCTTTTGGTTTCTCCCTTCTTGCATCAGAATTACTGAGAGATTTTCCATACAATCAAATACACTGCCCCTCTGGAAGTGTGCAATTTGGTGAGGTTTTACAAAAGTGTGCATTCACACAGTGTATCTGGTAATGTATACATACAACGTTCCTGTCATTCTCAGATGGTCCCCGAAGCTCCACAGCAGTCAGTTTGCCTGTGCCTGTTGCCCAAGGCAGGATTGAAACATGGCAACCCTTGGGCTGGGTGTACTTTCGTGATATGACACTCGAGTAGTACGTGCAAGGTGCTGGGTTCTATCCCCAGCACATCTATGTATATGTCTATGTCTATATCCATATGTACATCTATACCTATACCTGTAACTATGTGTGTATCTATGTCTTTATCTATATCTATACCTATAACTATATTTATATCTGTATCTATACCTATAACTATATCTATACCTATAACTATATTTATATCTGTATCTATACCTATAACTATATCTATACCTATAACTATATCTATATCTATGTCTATGTCTATAATTACATATCTCTATCTATAACCATATCTATATCCATACCTATACCTATGCCTATATTTGTAACTATATCTATACCTATACCTATAACTATATCTATATCTATAACTTATCTATGTCTATAACTATATCTATAACTGTAACTATATGTCTATAACTATATCTATAACTGTATGTCTATAAACTATATCCATAACTGTAAATATATCTATACCTAGAATTATATATCTATAACTATATCTATGCCTATAACTGTATCTATATCTGTACCTATACCTAAAACTATATCTATAGCTATACTATACCTATATCTATATCCATATCTATATCTATATCTATTTAGATGTAGTTCATCTATATGCATACAACCCATATTATTTTCCCAATTTTTAAAAAAAATTTATCATATTTTATCTCATGTAAGACACCATCAATAACAAGCATGCATCCCAATTTGAGGATGTTACATGAAATAAGAATGCGTCTTTGAATCATTCCCCTCCTGTCTTCTGTCTATAAAATGCTTTACAGATACAGCTGACTATTAAGATGCATGGTTGAACAATATAGTGAATGTTTAAACTTTTAAAATTTGTGTTACAGTAAAAGGCATTACCATCAATCCCCATCAAAATACACCCTTAGCTTTGAACACACTTATCCCATCATCCTTGCCACTTTCTGCAGCAGCTCTGGAAGTCCTCTTTCCTGAGTATCTTTAGTTGTGCTGTCCTGGCTGTCTCAAAGTCCTGAATCCATTCAAAATACGTACATTTCATGGTCATTTTAACTTTGGGAAGAGCCAGACACTGCATGGTGCCAGTGAATAAGGTGAATGAGGACCTGCAGAAACGTTTCTAAGAGCCTGCCTTTCCACTGGATGGCACTCGGCAGCTGCATTCAGTATTTTTTTTTTATCACCTTATAAAGTCACTCACAAAAGAAGTAATGTGTCTTTTACTGCAGTACATTTGAAAAAATTTGAACAGTCACTGTATATTTTGATCACTCCTCATACTAAGTACTAGCAATAGGCATATATTTATCAGTCACAGTGTCTTGGTGGCATTTCCTCAGCTATGACACACCCCTCACACTGTTCAGGAAGATATCAAGACCCTGAGAAAGAAAGGACTCTCAGTGGCCTGGAGACAAAGCCACACAATCTTGCCCCACGTGGAGGAAGAAAGGGCTCAGGCCACAGAGGGCTGAATGTCAGTCAGGATGGCGGAATCCCAAGGGTTTCAAAGGGCGACATGGTGGCCCTCTCCACCAGTCCCAACACAAGTCATCTTGAGTCACTGCAACAGCTGCAATTCCAGATGGAATGAACAATCCCGCTGGCTCACAATCATAAGAGGTCTGTGGTAAGCACAACTTGGCTACTAAATCCAAGGAACTGTCCATCTTGGATTTGAATAAAGACCAACTGGAAACAGAAGTCAAGAGAAAAATATCTGTAAATAGGTCTTGAATTTACACCATGTTTTTCTTAATTTATGAGTTTTTGCTATCTGGTAAATTTTTTCTAATTTATCCCAGCAGATGCCCACCCCATATGCAAAGATTTGTAAATGTAAAACTTTTCTGGCATCATTTGTGATTCTATGGCTATGGAAAGAACAACAAATTTCATAAAATGAAGCTGGAAAACTCAGTTACAATTTGTCGTAGACCCTCAGGTTCCTGAGACAGGTCTCCTAAGCCCAGTTTTCCATATCTGTAAAATGGGGCAGATAATAGTAGCTCAGTAAGTGGCTGCCACTCTCTCACCCCTCAGCTGGCTCTGGGAAAATCTCTGCCACTTTCTGAGATGCCATTTTTACTTGTAAAATGGAGCTGTATAACGTAACATGCTCATGTGGCCAGGATTTGCCATTATAAAGACAAAGCAGTAAAGTGTCAAGATGAGAGAAATTAAAACCTGGGCACACTGACACGCACTTGTCATCCCAGCACTTGGGATGCTGAGGCAGGAGGATCGCCACAAGTTGGAGGCCAATCTGGGTTACATAGTGAGTTCAAGGGCAGCCAGGAACTATATAGTGAGCCTCTGTCTCAAAAAGATAAGAACGAACTAAAAAAGCTGAGAGACATTATCCTTGGGGGCCCTGTGGACTTGGAGGAAGGCAAAGTTCTTCCTCAGACACTTTTGATCTTCCTCTTGCCCTCCTCCGGTGTCCTCCATTGGCAGACACGCCAGGGTCCCCATTGGAATCTAAACAAGGAAAGCTGTGAGAAGTCACTCAAAAGGTTTGCCTCAAATATGTGCCTGTTTCCTAAAAGGACACTGACCCTGAAGCATGGCGTGGGATCAGGATGACAGCCACTTCTAGTCCCCAAACAGTGTGAGGTCTCCACTGCATGCCAGCCACGAGGCTAAGCAGTGAGGTGGGCAGGCGAGCTGCGGGAGGGAGAGGCAGAAGGGACAGGGCTGAAGCACGCTGCCTCTCAGCTGCACAAAGCCAGGTCACACAGGCAAGGCTTCTCTGGGGTGACAGAGCCAATGGGGACATGCAGAGACGTGTTTAATTAAACACTAATGTTATATAAATCAGTATGCTAATTTATATACAAGATATCAACCTAGTTATGTTAGATATAAATTAAATGCTAATTTTTATATAATATAAATGCTAATCAATATATCATCTATAAATTAAATGCTAATCTATATATTATATACAAATTAACTGCTTCTATGTATTAGTTGCAAATTAAATGTTAATGATATTTAAATAGGATGTCTTCAAGGCCAATCTGGGCTACGTGATAAGTTCAAGGTCAATCTAAACTACAAAGTAAGACCCTGTTTCAAAAAACAAACAAAAGGCATATATATATAGAAAGAAAGAGATCATATGTGTAACAGGGAGTATATGCAGATCTCACTGCTAGCATATATCAACATGAAGATGTCATATACATGTGGAGACAGAGAGAGATGATAGATCGATTGATCGATGATTGGCTGCGAGGAACTGGCTCGAGTGCTTCCTGGCTGAGACTGAGATTACCCTGGACAAGCCGAACACCCAGGACAGCTGACGCATGATTCTAGTCCAAGAGCCAGCAGGCCTGACACCCTAGAGGACCCCGTGGTCCTGCATGAGTCTGAAGGCCGGGGAAGACCAACGTGGAGCTCAAGCAATCAGGCAGGGCACTTCCCTCTCTCTCGGGCCTTTGGCTGACTGGCCGAGGCCCACTCTTGTTAGATAGGGTGATCTGCTGTCCTCCGTCTGCAGGGACATATGGTCAACTCATCTGGAACACCCGCACCGACACACCAGGAAATAATGTTGACCATCTGGATGCCCCCGCACCATTCCACAGCCAAATCAAACCGACGCGTAGCTTCCCCGTTACACCCATGGAGCAGGAACTCTTCCATGCATCACTTTACACGATCTTGTTTAAAAAAGGAAAATCAGGCTCTGTGCAGTAACTGCTTAGCCAAATTGAGACAGTTGCAGAATCAGAGCACCCCACTGATTCTGTCTGTTTCCACTCAGTCTCCACCCTCACACGCACAAAGTCATGACTGTACCAGGCGCCCCCCAACCTCCTCCGGCTCTGACCTCGAACTTTACTGCGGTTGAGTTTGTAAAAGCTCTCTGGCATTTGCAGGGAGGTGTCCAGAAATCATCTCGATGGCAACCCCGCGTCTGACAGACACAGATGAATTCCTTCCTTCCTGTAACTCCTTACTAAGAGTGTAACAGAATAATGTTTTGCCTACAGCTTGTCGATAGAAACAAATGGCCTCCTATATCTGATTCCGCTTTCATGGATGCAAACTTTAGACAAACGTCGGTCAATATCCGGCCCAGATATAGACATGCTAGATTGATCTAATCATATGAGTATTAATTGTTCTTTCTCAATAATGAATACATTCAGCAGTGTTCTTTTTAGTTATCTTACATATACATATATACAGGTTTATATCTTTTCCTCTTCCCTTTTCTCTTTGCGCCTATTCACTTCCCAATTATCTTTGCTCTTTGAGCTGTTTTTTACCCTTCCATAGTATTTAGTATAGATTTTAAATCATATATACTTTTCCATTTCTTACACTAAGGAGACAATGTCTATATCTGATAATGTAAGAAACCATTTTAAAGATAACGATGCGCAATATTGCAACCATTGTCAAGCTTCTATATACCGGTCCTGTAAACCTGCAATGTTGTGTATTTACTCTAGTCATTTGCTTGTCTCTTTTGCTTGTTGTTTTTACTATATATGTCGTCTTTTTTTGTTGTTGTTGTTGTTTTTGTTTGTTTTGTTTTTCTTCGCTCAAATAAAAAAAAAAATATCCAGCCCATTCATTCACTCCGCAGAGAAGTCCTGAATGCCGCGCTACGCCGGCTGCTGTCCTAGGTGCTGAGAGGCTGGGGCGCTGGGCGGACTAATCTGCCCTGGGAGGGAGGCTGGGAGTGACTCCTGCCCTTGCCTTCCCTGGACCCAGCTACTCTGTCCGGCTCCCAGTGTTTTCACAGCCACTGGCTTATTTTGATGCTCTCAGTAGCCCCGTGAGCTAGGAAGGGAGATTACATGGGCCTTGTTTGTTTTTACGAGGAGTGTCTTTAAGAGGTGTGATCAGAAATACAGGGAAGGCAGCTGCCGCGAGCCATCCAAAAGAAAGGCGGCCTTGTGAAAACACTGTGTGTGTCCTCACCCACTTTGTTCACCAGATCTGCTACTGCGTGGCTTCTGTCTCTCCCTCACAGTCACAGTGACTCAGAGGTAAACGTTTCAAATCAATTCAGGACATAAAGGCAGCTAAAAGCACTCGCGAATAGGACATCCAGAGCTGCTTCAGAAAGTGTCAAGGAGGCCGGGTGTGGTAGCACATGCCTGTAATCCCAGCACTGGGCAGAAGGATCACTGTGAGTTCAAGGCCGGCCTGGGCTACAAGGTGAGTTCAAGGCCAGCCTGAACTGCATAGGGAGACTTTGTCTCAAAAAGACAAAAAAAAAAAAAATGATGGGATGAGCGTGTGCAAAGCACAGGGGATATATCTTTTACGGTAATAGTCTCTTTTTAATTAAACATTACTGTATTTTTCAATCACACCTTGTAGATGAGGAGAGCAAAGCATACTAGAAATCAGGTGACTCAGATGGCAGCCGGGGAGTGCAAAGCCAGGACCACATCCTTCTGTTCTTGTCACCCGAGAGGCAAATGCTCCTGTCCATCTACCACAGTCAGCTTCATTTCTCCGGGCCTCGGCTGCTGTGGAGTGCTCGGTGGCCCACTCTGGGATTCCTCTGAAAATCTAATAGCTCCCAGAAAACCTTCCTCCCATGTCTTCCCTTGAAAGACAATTCGGGTGTGCAGTCCAGTCTCCGATTTACATGAAGGCGTCCACCCCCTTCTGCTTCAGTGGGATCTCAGAGAAAACCTAACAAAGGTGCCAGCACAGAGGCACTCATGAGGAGAAGTCTTCACAATGCCTTTGTTTTGTTTTCTTGCTAATGTACAGGTCAGGGTAAAAATATTGCCACTGCAACCAACCATTCCCGAGTGGCACATTTTCAGTGCCTCCGCGGCCCCTGGCGTGGTGTCCTGCTCTATTGTGTTCCCTTGGGCTCTTCATTCCTTGTGAGTTCTGCCCATGTTATGGAGCTGGGCATCTGACCCTGAGTTCTCGCTGCCTCTCCCAGCAAGAGGTGGCTCTGTCGCTTCTGTCTCTGAGATCCCGTTTCTTTGTGCCCAAAGTAGGAGAATGGAATTCGAATACAGGTAGAAGAATCTGTCAGTGTACCTGGGATTGAGAAACACTGTTTAAGAGTTAGGAAAGGGTTTTTAAATATACTCTTAAAATATATTCCTCGACCGAGTGGAGCAAGCTGTTAGGGCAAGTCACTTCACCTCTCTCAGTTTCCTCAGATGTAAATGGTATCATAGATCATAGCACCCACATCTCTCTCAGACTCACCCAATCCTGGGATTCCTTGCCCCACAAGTGGAAGGAGTGTATGTCTGTGAGCTGCCCACCATGCAGCAGGGGCACGGGGCACAACGCGGGAGAGGAGAAGGGTGAGGCGTCAAAGGCAGGAAGGCACAGGAGCAGTGTGTTTTAATTGTTTTTCTCTAGCAGGTGGTAAACTGCAACAGACCGACTCGCTGTGCAGAGGTGGTTCCAGGACCCAGGGTCCTGAATGGGTGCCGGCGACCTGGCTGTGAGGGAGTAGGCGAACCTGCAGTCTCCGTGCCAACAAGGCAGACAGTGGAAGATGAGAAGAGCTACAGCTATTTTTTTAAAGTTCAGTTATTTATAGTAGTAAAAACAAATAAACAAACAAAAACAAGAGGCGGAGAGAGAGGAGAGGAAGGGGAGGGAAGGAGAATGGAGATGTGTCCTGCGTGCACACCAGCTCCCCGTGAGGAAAGTGATCGTTAAGTACTGCAAACACAGACTAACAAAAATTAGAATTTAAAAATAGTAAAACATATAGTGCATCCACGTGTCTGTTAATAAAGAAATCCCCATATGAGTTAGGGATGCCCATTAGCACAAGGCCTCCCAGATGGTAAAGAGAGGCTGTGGGCTAAGCTGGGCTGTGCGGAGCTCAAGGCTCCGGTTAGGTGGCTGTATGGCGCACATTTTTCTGTTTGTCCATGTATTACAGAATGTTGACACTTCAAAAATCTTTCTGGCTGGGAAGCAGCTGGTCCTCCAGGAGCCAGGCAGTTCTTCGAAATAGCAAAAAGCCCAGCCAAGAACGGGTCTTTAATATGCAAGCTCCCCAGTCCGGAGCCAGGCTTCCTCCGCCTGGCCTGTGTTCGCAGGAGCCGATCTGCCCTCGCCTGCATTGTCATCATGAAGTGCAGGTGTAACCGGTGTGGCTTGTGGGGTGGGCTGTGGCCCAGTGGTGGCGACTGTGCACAAGATGACTTGTTAGCAACTGATCCATAACTAAGTCTTTTCCCACTTTCCCTGTGTTTCTTAGTGACATTCCTGTTCTGGGGTCATAGGTTAGAAACTTCATGTTTCCTTTTCTCTGTCTCTCACTCCTCATGCCATCATTCTCCAGATACCTCCTTCCAGCTTTTTCCAATTTGTTTCTTTCTTTCCAGTCCCTAGCTCTTCATCCTACTAACTGACCATTTCAACACCTCCAACTATTCACTCCACCTCGATTTCTCCCTTCTCTCCAATGCTTCTTAGGAAGAAAGAAGCAATCTAAATATCTCATTTTTATTAAGGAAATCAAATTCATAATCAAAAACTTCCCATAACAGAAACTTCCAAGTATACATGGTCTCATTGGTGAAGTATTTTAAATATTTTAGTGAAAAACTATACTCAGTCCATGACATAAACTGTTTAGGAAATAGAAGAGGTGGAGCTACATTTAAATTCATTTTATAAAGTCAGTATTAATTTGATTACCAAGACTGGACAAAGATAATGCAATAAACTACAGGCATCTATCACCTGCGAATATACATGGTAAAGGTCTCACCCAAGTATTATCAAATTCAGTCGAACAATAATAAAAAGGATAATGCCTTGTGACCAGGTGGATTTATCCTAAAATGGCAAGGCTGGTTCAATACTTAAAAATCAGTCAGTATATCACAGTAAATAAAAAAACCACACAAGCATATCGATTAGTGTAGGATAAGCACTGAATGAAAGCCAACACCCGTGTATGATTTTTAAATCTCTCTGCACAACAAGAATAAAAGGTAACTCTCACAAGCTAATAAAGAGCATTGATGAAAATCTTAAAGCTAGTATTGTACTTAAAAGTGGAAAATGGAATGTTTTTCTTCCAGGCTGAGAAAAAGAAAGGGTATTTCTTTACAGTAATCCTATTAAACCCACATTGGAAAGGAAGAACTAAAATCATCCTTATTAGTAGAGAATTACTATGTAAAAATCCCAGTGAAATCCAAAATAAAATAACTCTTTAATTTACTCAGGACAAAAGTCAAAGTCATAGTATATAAATTCAATACTACTCCCAGAAATTATTTGTATTTCTATAACTTAGGCAATTACTATTTGGAAAATGACATTTTGTGACTTTACTGAGGTGAGTTTTTTTTTTTGTTCAAAAATCACTAATATTTAATGTATGCAATTTAGTGCCTTTGGATATATCTGTATAGCCATATAAACATCATGATAATCAAGGTAATAAACATATGTATCATATGTATTTTGTACCTTTAAAAGTTTCTTTACATTCCATTGTGTCTTGATTTTTAATTTGGTATGAACTTATTATGTCTTGTATCTATATGTCCCCCCAAAGCCTCATGCGGTCATATGTGGGGCTTTATTCTAGAGTGTGTGATGCTGGGGTTAAGGGTATGTGATTACTGAATCAGCCCAGTGATTGGTTTGCATAGTTCTGGGTGTGAGTGCTACCCATCCTGAGGGTGGAGAGTGAGTAGACTGTATAGAATATAAGGCACAGAAAGAGAGCTACTGCTTTTGCTGACTTCTGCCCTCCATGGACTGTTTCTCCTCTGCGATGCCCATCTGCCAGGTCACCCTAACTTGGAGCCAGGCAGTTATGGATTGAAACCTCTACAAACCGTGAACTAAACAAACCCTGTATCCCTTAACTTGTGAGTGCTGGGTATTTTGCCTCAGCAGTGAAAAAAGTAACTAGGACATCAACCAACTCACATGCCCACTTCAAAAACCCTTTTCTGAATCCTGTCTCTTGTTCCAGCTCCCCTCATATTTCCCTCCTTCCTCAACAAGATTTGTTGCTTGGATACTCCCTCCTTTCCTTCACTTCCCACTAATGGTCCAGTACATTGAAATTCTGGATACATCCCCCATCCTTCTCCATGAGATTGTTCTGCAGGTGAAATTCAATAGGCACTGTCCTAGTTACTTTTCTCATTGCCCAGTATACCCAATGCCCAGAGTTAAAGGAGGAAAGGTTTATTTGTCTCACAGTTTGTGGCATGGCAGACAGGTGTGGCAGAGGAGAAACAGTCCATGGCAGGCAGAAGGTATAAGGCAGTGAGCTACAAGTGACAAAAGCAGCTTCTTTCTGTCCCTTTTATATTCTATCTAGGCTACTGACTCTCCAACTTTAGGATGGGTAGCACTCACACCCAGAACTATGCCAAACCAATCACTGGGCTGATTCAGTCATCACACACCCCTAATCCCAGCATCACACACTCTAGATTCAGCCACCTCTGAAAAAGCCCTGTGACAGCATGAGGCTTTGGGGGGACATCTAGACAAAAGCCGTAACAGGCAGGTGTCATTTATCAGTTTACTGGCCCTGACAACAAGGTTTAGTCAAGTTAACAATTCCTCCATTCAAATTAGACATGCAAACTTAAATATGGCATGATTTCTCTTATATCAGAAGCCCACAGTACAAAGAATAAAATAAAAGACAGATAATAGGAAACTGGGAGAGAGATCTCTTGCAAAAGGGAAAAGGGACCAAGAGATGTAGGGAGGGGGAGGGAGGGGATGAAAAAAGAATTGAGATGCATTATGTACACACACCAATCCACACGAGGCATGTAATCATTATGGACAGTAAATATGGACTAATTTAAAAAATTAAATTAGTTCTTAAAACTCTCTCTTCTGCCTTTGCTATTTTTCCTTCACCTTCTCTGGCGGCTCCTTCATAGTCTCCTTCTTGTTCAGACTTGTCTTCTGCCTGCTTCAAGAAATTCTCTAGTGCAGTCAGAGATATAGCTCAGTGGCATAAGCACCTGCCTGGGAAGTGCAAGGTCCTGAGTTCAATTCCTGGTACCAAAAAAAAAAAATTCTTTAGCTAGTCAACTGTGGAGCAGCCTTGAGCAGTAGACTTCTTCATCAGTAAAGTCTTCCTGTCAGAGGCTAACTAAGTGTGTACTGCAGATGCTATAGAAGAGGCCCCTAAACTGCGGACTAAGTTCGATTCCATGACCTTTAAAGTTCCTTCCAAATCTGAAATTGTAAGAGTCTATATACTGAGTGCCAAGTACAGAGTCTGGTGGAAAAAAATGCTATAGGAATCCAGAGACAGGGAAAAGCCTCATTAGTTTGAAGCTAATTTACTCTGAGGGAAGGCTGATGAATCCTCAAAGACATAATAATTAAATGAAGTAGATCAATTTCAGTCCATCCCCAAAATCAAAGCTTTCTAAAATGATTGGCTAGAATGGTTACAACTACTTTGTATTATGAGCCGCAGAATGAATTAAATTTCACAACTGAATTATATGAGTGATAAAATACCTGTCTAGGCTGCCCCTGGATGGCGGACAGTGGGGTGGGAGGGGTGGAAGGAATGAGCCCTAGAAACCAAGCTTCTCTTTGCAGCTTCTGCTATCATCACGCCTCAGCCAAGCTGCTCAGCCCAGGGGGCTGCTCCCCTCCGTGCCCCTTCTGCCTCTGGTCGTCTCGCATAGGTGGGAAGGGGGACTGGTACCTTTATCAGAGAGCCCACAGGAGCTCCTTCGCCCTTCCACCATGTGCACGAAAGGCTGCGGTCTATGAAGGGGAGGCCCCTTCAGCCTGCACTTTTCAGCCTGCAGAAGGGCAAGAAGTCAGTTTTGGCTGTTTATAAATCACCCTAGCTATGGCATTTCGTTATAGCAGCCTCAGTGACTAAGACTGTGTGCAAACAAATTTGAAAACCTAGAAGAAATAGGTAATTTGATAAGGAAATTCAAATTATCAAATTTGGCCTCATTACCATTAGAAAGCTTACACAGACCAATTTCTATAGATGGAATAGAAGAAGTTATTGACTACAAAAAAAACACCAGGGCCAAAATCTAAGATCAAATCAAATTCATATCTCATATCACACATCCAGCAAAAAAGGCTCCAAATGGATTAGAGGACTAAATGTAAAAATTAAAACTAGGTCAATGTTAAAAGAATATATGAATGAGTTCCTCTTTAACCTTAGGGGAAGGAAAGACTTTCTGAGTATGACTCCAAATCTAGAAGCAATAACAATCTAACAAATTTGACTACATTTAAAAATTGTGCATCACAAATGCACCATACCAAAGTCAAACGATAACTGACAAAGTGGCAGAAAATATTTACAACATATAACACAGGGACTGATACACATATGAAGGTGAATTGGGAACAGAAGAGCATCCAGATAGGACCAGGAAAGAAGGGCACTGTAACACAGCTGCTGTACAGAGTGGGTCAGGGGAGAGTGTAGCCGGATAGACATTTGCAGTGTGTTTCCTAAGGTTAAGAGGACCAGAGAAGAGATATGTTCAGATCTACCATTTACACAGAGCACCCTGTGGCTTGGTGATGTGGGTTCAAAAGGCCAGAAGAAGGGTTCAGAATCTCTTCAAGTTATCCATCCGATAGACAGTGGTGCTTCGCAGGTAGTTACTAGGAGGTTGGAGCAGAAGAGCTATTGGGGGAGGCAGAAAATTCTGGACTTGTAAACCAAATGGCTATGGGTGAAGTGGGCATTCTAGATAAAACCCAGGAGTGCATGCGTGTGTGTGTGTGTGTGTGTGTGTGTGTATGTTGCTAGAGATAGAGCCCAGGGCCTCCCACATTCGAGGCACACTTCCTACCACTGAGCCATGTTTCTGACCCCAAGCCCACGACTTTCACATAATTGTCCAACTTTGTCACTTTAGCCAGGATTTTTAAACTTTTTGTGACCTTGATCTCCTTTTTTTGTAATGACATTAACCTGGCAAAGTTTCTATGAGAATTACAGCTAAGAGAAATAAAGTAGCCTAAGAGGTACCTGTCACACTGTTGGTTCCAGGGGTCTGAGTTAGGATGAGGTATTCGGTTTTACTTTCATGTTTCACCTGGACCACACCTGCCTAGAACAAGGTCTTACACCTAATAGACGCTTGATAAATAGCTGTCAAATTTATAATAACCGTTTTTGGCTTGACTTTGCTTGCTTTTTTCTTTTTGTCTTTTCCTGCTTGCCTGTTAAAGTTTGTCAGCACTCACTTTTGAAGTATTTCCATACAGTAATAGCCTCTTCTCCTTGCTTAAAACTTCTTTTGTTCAGTCCTTTTGTTAACTTGCAAACAAATGATAATCTCTGCTTAGTAATTTCAAAAACTGTCATAAAACTTCTTGACGGCACTGCCAATCCCACACAGGAGACCCACTGAGAAAGGTATCTCCATCCCCATCTGGCCAGATGACGGTAGGATCGCGAAGTTGTCAAACCTTGTCCAGACTTGATGGTCCTGTCCAGAACTTCCAGCAGAATTAGGGAAGGCTAATGATTGACTTGGCCAAATGACTTGAATTCAATCAGAGTGACCCATAGCCGCTGAGAATGCCTTTGATCTGCAATATTTTCACAAGAAAAATATCAAACTTCAGGCATAGTTTCTGATAAGCAAGTCCATAAAAATAAAGAATAATTCAAAATTACTTTGAAAATCAGGGTTCGAAGCATCAAAAATCCAGTTGAAAAGTGCAGAAAATATATAAACAGATGATTCACTCAAGAAAAGGGATTTTTTTAATGGTCCTTAAATCAATCAATAGGATGAGGAAACAGCCGGAAGAATGGGAGAAACTATCTGTAAACTACTCAATAAATTTAGTTTTGAAATATTGGCATAAGGTTTTCTTTCCTGATGTCTACACTTTTGGCGGGCTCTGCATATAAAACAGATGCGGTCAAGGGTGCAGTCGCTGTTGGTGGGGATATAAATTAGTGCAGCTGTTATGAAAAACAAGGTGGCGGTCCCTCAAAAAATTAAAAATGGAACCATCATGTGATCCAGTGACCTCATTCCTGAGAATACATCCCAAAAAATGAAGTCAGTATGTTATAGAGACACCTGCACACCTACGTTCACTGCAGCACTATTCACAATAGCCAGGAAATGGAAAGAGCCTACAGTTCCATCAACTGATGAATGGATAGATAAATGGATAGATAGATAGATAGATAGATAGATAGATAGATAGATAGACGTTATTCAGCCATAAAAATGGAACTCTATTCAGCCATAAAAAAAGCATGAAATCCGCCAGGTGTGGTGGCACACGCCTGCAAACCCCGCACTTGGGTGGCTGAGGCAAGAAGATCGCTGCAAGTTCAGGGCCAGCCTGGGCTATAAACTGAGGTCAAGGCAACCTGAACCACATAGAGAAACCCTGTCTCCAAAAGACAAAACAAAAGCAAAGAAAAGAAACGTTTTACGTTGTCATTTCTAGCAACATGGATGGAACTGGATTGTGTAAAGCATGCTGTCATCTATGTGGAAGATAAATAGTGGGCCTTGAGTGGAGAACAGAATTGTAGGGCAGGGAGGCAGGAAGATGGAGACAGTACGGCGAATGGGCACAGGGATGTCACTTCTAATGTTCTGTAGCACAGGAGAGTAACTACGGTTGGCAACAATTATTGAATATCCCAAAGGAGCTGGTAGAGAAAAACTGAAGTATTCGCAACACAAGCAAGGGCGTGTGAGGTGACAAACATGCCCATGCCCCTCATCCCATCATCAAGCATTGTATACAAAGATCAGTGTCACACTGGGCCCCAGAAATCTGTGCAAGTACTGTGTGCTGATTAAAATACAAACGTTTCTTGAAAACTTAAGGAGTTGATTTCATAGAAGTAGATCGCAGAATGGTGGTGAGCACGGGCCAGGAGGGGAGGAGGGGAGATAATGGTACCGAGGTCCACTGAGAGAGGAGTGATCCGGCCTGGTGCTCTTCGGTGTGGCAAAGCGATCATGGTTTCAAGCAGAGAAAAAATCTAAGTAATCCTAAAATAGCTCTTAAATATCTAAAAACTGTGTAAGCACTTGGGAATGCTGATTGCCCTAATTTGCTCATTGCATCATATACACGTGTCAAGTTATTACCCTGCACCTCACACATATGTACAATTACAAAATAGAATACAAATTCACAAAAGAAAATTATATGATAAAAGTTTTTAAAAAACTTGTTTAGCTAATGCACACACACATAAACACTGTCACATATTGGAAATTACTCTTCTTGGAAAAAATACTTCACTTGATGTAAGACACAAATATGTAGAATTTATCATGAAACAGTTAAGAAAGTAAGTGCTTTCTGAGTGGGTAAGTTAATGTTATGGACAGCAAACTAAAGTGGTTTTCAACCTCAGTAAAGGAAAAGCGGAACATCCCTGTCACTGGCTACAAACTGAGTACGTAGACGCATCATTGGAAACTATACATAATTCCTTAACTGTAATCATAGTAGCTTGAGAATGAATTATTTGATGGTTTTCACAACTTCTTGCAAACATATTGTCACATTTTATCTTCACATTTGAACAGGAATGATTATTCCCATTTTATAGAAGAGAAAAATGACTCTTACAAGAATTGAGTAATGTATCTTTGTTTTTTTAATAAACATTTTGCTGAATTAAAAACAACTGCCGAGGGGCTGGGGATTTATCTAGCTCAGTGGCACAAGTGCTTGCCTGGTGAGCATGTGGCCATGAGTTCGATCCCCAGTACCAAAAAAAAAAAAAAAAACAAAAAAAAAACTGCTGAATAGCTAGCCAGAAATATATGCCTTCATTCTTTTTTTTTTTTATTTTTT
>RJWM01017130.1:12448-23547 GCA_004363535.1 Dasyprocta punctata | reverse complement strand
AGGCGTGCACCACCACGCCCGGCTATGCCTTCATTCTTGACAATATTGGTTTATTTATTTTTTTTTAATTGACCAAAACTACACGTATTTATGCTGTACAACATGATGTTTATAGATCAAGACCCTGTCTCAAAAAAACAAAAAAAAATTATATTTTGAAATTTGCATGCATTACTGAATGGGTAAATTGAGCTAACTAACTTATGCATTGTCTCACATGATTATCTTTTTTTTTTTGATACCAGGAATCAAACATAGGACCTTGTGTTTACCAGGTGGGTACTGTGCCACTGAGCTGTATTCCTGGCTATCTCACATATTTATTTGTGTTGGCAACACTTGAAGTCTACTCTCTTAGCAATTTGGGGTATGTTATTGATTACAGTGGACACCATGTAGTACAGGGAATCTCTGAAATGGAAATTTTGTATCCTTTGACCACTGTCATGCTTTGACTACGTCCCTGGCCTCTGGTGCTATGTATGATTCTAGTCTGCTTTTGTAATTTCAATTTTTTTAGATTGTACAGATTAAGGTCTGATTTGTTCATCTATAAGATTCTGAAAAAAATGAGAACTGTCTAACAAACATCTTACAGTGATTAAAAATATGATTTGTGTGAAAATGGCCCTTAAATGTATTTAAAATGTTGAAACTCAGTACATTATTACAGCAATGCTAACAAAGGAACAGAGATGCTACTCCTTACCTTTCAGTTAAGTGATATTCTAAAAAGTGTAACAACCAAAGCTGTTGGCCAGTCTTTGAGAAATGTGTGTTCTTATTGTAACAATAACCTTTCAACCCAGAAGTCCAAATCCTAAAACCAACTATCCTTGAAAATGAACTTCCAACAACCAAAAATATGTATATACCAAGATGTTCAGTGCAAAATTATTTGCAATTGTAAAACAGCAGAGCCAGACATAGTGGCTCAGGCCTGTAATCCCAGCACTCTGGAAGGCTGAAACAGCAGGAATATAAATTTGAGCCCAGCTTCGACAAATTAGTGATTTACCAAGACCGTGTCTCAAAATAAAAAGGGGAAGGACCCTGAGTTTAATCCCCAGTACCACAAAACAAAAACAACAATAGCTACAGAATCAGAAGCAATCTACATGCATAGAAGAGTAGTTACATAAATTATGCAGCGTTGGTCCAATGTAGTCTTACACGGCTGTAATGATAATAAAGATCTCTATAAACTGATATGCAGTGATTTCCATGATATACGACACAAGTGACCAAAATCAAAATGCAGGGTACAAGCTGGGTACAGTGGTACAATCCCATTACTTGGAAGGCTAAGGCAGGAGGATCACCATGAGTTCCAGGCCAGCCTGAACTACATAGCAAGGCCCTGTTGTTACAGGCAGCTGAGTTAGTGTTGTAGTCAGGGGTTACAGGGAGAACAACTGTATAAGGACACAGAATTTATAATACTGTTTTATGATGGTCACCCAGAGTTGAACACAAGAAAGTGCAAGAAAATCTGTCCACAACACTAAAGACCCAGAATATTCAGCCAAGGGCCTGGATCCCACAGCAGTGTCCTGCACGAGTCCAGCTAAAGACCCAGAGCCCATGACAGTGCCTCCCACAAATCCAACTGGAAATCTAAGAACCCACAATAAGAACTCTCACCAGTCTATTTTACGGTTCCGTGCTGGGTAGGCCAAAGGTCAGCAGTGGAAACTGGAAAGTCTGTACCAGCAGAGTGAAGGAGCTGTGCAGGAGGTTGAAGGTTCTACACTGGAGCTGAGAAGTCACGCTCAAAATAAGGACCAGAGCTCCCCTGAAGAGTACCACAGCCATCCTCAGCGGCAACGAGGTCCCGAGCTCTCTGATGATGAGAACAGTTGAGTACAGGTCAGGAAACCCAGTGTGACGAGCTTCTCCAGCACACAGCTTCCCCTCCAGAGCCAGGAAGTGATGCTTAGTGTGAGGAGCAAAGCTCCCCCAAAGTGAACCACAGCCACTCTCAGCGACAAGGTCCCGAGCTCCTCCGACGACAGTGGCCGAATCCATATCGGGGAAGCCAGCATGACAAGCTCCTCCAGGAGAACCAGTGGCTCAAAACAGCAACACTTGGAAGAACCCACAATACCTCACTCTTCCTCTCCATGTCTCTATTTATGCTGGCAACTTTTCTCAGGTGGGCCATCTACACTCAGCACCATGCCGATTTAATTTAGCTAAGTTGACCATCAGTTTTTAACCCATAACAGTCAGTTAGAAATAATTATAGGCAGTCAGATAGGGGTAGGCCCTCAAAGGAGCCTGCACAGAGGACTAGATGTCTTGTGACCTTGGAAGAGACACACACCTCTTGCTGTGGGCCAGATCTCAAAACAGAAGGTAAAACAAATGCAACCACACCCTAAGTATAAACATTAGGGATTAGGTATGGATCACCTTGAGAAGCCAGGAATTACCATCCCAATCCCCTGCAGGAAGAGTCCCTGATCCTTAAGAATGCTCGCTTGACGGGGTGTGGTGGCGCACGCTTCTAATCCCAGCACTCGGGAGGGTGAGGTAGGTGGAGCGTTGTGAGTTCGAGGCCGGCTTGGACTACAACGCGAGCGCAAGGCTGGCCTGAGCTACATAGTGCGACCCTGCCTCAAAAAACCAGGGCCGGGAGTTTGGCTCAGTGGCTTAAGCGCCTGCCCTGGCAGGCGTGAGGCTGTGAGTTCCATCCCCGGTGCCACAAAAAAAAAAAAAAAAAAAATGCTCGCTTGCTACATGACTCGCATCCCCATTTGTCCCTGATTTGATCAATTTTACCTAAACAATTAATTTTATTGGTTGACCACAGTTCTGTCCCACCCTATACCTGTCTGCCTTGCGAGTTCCCAATTTTCCCCATCATGGTTTTACTCTAGAAAAGTCACTAGAAAAGACAAGAGTCTTTGGCAACCCACTTGGGACCCTTTCTGTCTCTCTCTCAGACAGAAGCTTTCTTTCTCTCAATAAATATTTCTACTCTTAACCTCTATCCTTCCTAAAATTCATTCTTTGATTTTAGAGAACACGAACTTGTACTGGACATTTAGTAGGTCAAGAGTTTTTTTCCCCTATATCACTATCTTGAAGAAAAAAAAAATGGCAGGGCGCTACTTACAGAATGGAAGAGCAAGTAATTACAAAAAGGTGCTTCTCCAAAAAGGCAATGAAAACACTGCAAAGACTAACACACACACACACACACACTTTTCAGAACTTGGAAGTTAACCTAAGGCTCGCATAACTCCAAGGAGAATTCTTTAAGAAAAATTACTGCATCTGGGTAAGAACAGTGAGCTTGGTGGCACTTTAACTTGCCTTGCTCCCATCCCCCTCTTCTAGCTCCAGAGTTGCTTTGAAGGCCCGCAGCCTCACAACTGCACTCCTTGTGAAGGTCAGCATCATAGAAGCCACTGCAGAGGGCATCACAGGGTTGGGGTAACCAGCAGCCCCAACCCAGGGCAACGGAGGCGTGGAGAGAGTCAGGACATTTGCCAACACGGTCCCCTCTCGGGGTTAGCATTGGAGCTGACTGGGAGGTTGCACTGTGTTGATGGGGTCACACCCAAGCCATTTGTCGAAAAACAGTAACTGGCAAACTGTTGAATTTTGGAGCTGCCCAAGTCTACATTAGCAGTCGGTATTAACAAGAAGCTGACCGAAACAGCTTAAAAGGAAAAACTGGAGAATGAGATGATCATAGAAGGTATCAAAGAGTTCCAACACATTCCTGGAAATCTAGAAGATCACAGACCTGCACAAAACTGTGTGCCTGGGTATGGCTGTGCATATGTATTCAGGGATGAAGTCAGAGGACTGCCAGCAGCAGCAGCATTATTTACTGTAAACCCCCAGTGATCAAGACAGTGGGGGTTGAAGCAGGAGAATCACAAATCTGAGTTCAGCCTAAATAACGTACAGACTTCATGAGACTGTTTCAAACTAAGAAATAAAAAGGGGGCTGGATGTAGCTCAGTGCAAAGGCCTTAGGTTCATACCTCAGCACTCCCCGAAAAAGAAAAGAAAGGGTAGTATAGTATTAGTGAAAGTATACAAAATCTATATTGACAGAAAAAATGGAGAACACAGAACCATTTCTACACAAATGCAGTCAATCTTTATCTTTAACAAATGAGCAAATGTAATTCAGTGAGAAACAACTGTACATCAATATTCAAAAAAGCCAACCGGGTGTGGTGGTTGGTGCATGTCTGTAATCCCAGTATTTGGGAGGCTGATCCAAGAAGATCATTGTGAGTTCGAGACCAACCTGGGCTACATACTGAGCTCAAGGCCAACCTAAACTGCATAGTGAGACCCTGTCTCAAAAAGACAAAAAAAAAAAAAAAAAAAGAAAGTCTCTCTCAAGATTCCCATAAGAATCTAGATACAGAACTGACACCTTTCTAAAAAATTACATACATGCAATCAGAATAGTTTATAGAGTCAAATGTAAAATGCAGGATTATAAATCTTCTAGAAGATAACATAGGAGAAGCCCTTTGGATTTAGCAATGACTTAGGAGCAACAAAAAGAGGACAATCTATGAAAAAATGATAAGTTAAGCATCATTAAAACTCAAGAAATGGGAAGTTCGAAGAATAAAAAAAGAAAAATAACTCAAGAACATCATACTGAATGCGGGGAAATAGAAAGCATTTCCTCTAAAATCAAGAACAAGACAAGAATGTCCACTCAGACAACTAGCAATACAGTAACTGAAGTTCTATCCAGAGCAATTAGATAAGAGAAAGAAATAAAATGAATATGAATAAGAGAAAAAGTAAAATTATCCCTATTTGCTAGTGATCGGATACTATATTTAAAAGACCCTAAAGTTTCTATAAAAAGACTTTTGGATCTGATAAAACAATTCAGCAAAGTAGCAGGATATAACATCAACATTAAAAAAGATGAATAGCTGTTTTATACAACAATAATGAACTAGCTTAGAAAGAAATAAGGAAAACAATTCCATTTACAGTAGCTTCAAAAAACCTAGGAATCAACCTAATCAAAGAGATGAAAGATCTCTGTGGTGTACAGATTCAATATAATCCCCATTAAAAGTCCATTGACATCCTTTACAGAAATAGAAAAAATAATTCTAGAATTCATATGGAAACACAACAAAACCATTTTAGGCAAAAGGAGCAAGGCTGGAGGCATGTACCCACTTCCCAGGATGAATGTAATTATTATTACACAAACACAAGCTAATGTAAAAGTGTTACAGACAGCTAAGTTAGAGTATTACAGGCAGTCAGACAGGGCTAGGCCCTGGAAGGAGCCAGTGCAGAGGACCAGATATCTTGCAACCTTGGAGGACACAGACACCTCTGCTGTGGGCCAGACCTCAAGACAAAAGGCAAAACAAATGCAACCACATCCTAAGGATAAACAACAGGGATTGATATTCTAAATAGGTATTCATTGCTTTGAGGAAGCCAAAAGGAGCCACTAACCCAACCCACGACAGGAAAAGACCCTGTTCGCACGTCTGCTTGCTATGTGACTGGCTTCCCCATTGGATCCTGATTTCATCAGTTTTACCTGAGGGATTACACTCATAATCTTATTGGTTGACCATAGTTTCTGTCCCACCTCATACCCGCCTGCTTTGCGAGTTCCCATTTTCCCCACCTTGGACCTGCTTCACCTCAGGGTTTTGCTCTATAAAAATCCCTGGAAAAGGCAGGGTCCTAGGCAATCCACTCAGGACCCCTTCTGTTGTTGGGGCACAGTTATAATGTAGAAACGCATTCTTGAGATGGTAAATTTACAGATATTTCATGATCAGTTAGAGGCCTCTGACCAAGTTGCTGTTCTGCTGTTTCTGCTAAATTCAACTGACCCTGACAGTGTCCTCAGCCCAGCTGCAGATGACCACTAAGTCAGAGTCATTGTCTATCCCTTAAGGCACCTTGGGCCGACCTGTGCTCATTCATCCAAGGCTCTCTCCTGAACAATTGCTGTATTATGTTAATGCCCTTAAATATCCTCATTCTGTAGGAGCCCCCTCCCCTGGTACCTGAAGTGTTTCTATTGTCTCAAGACTAGCCTGTCTGTCAATGTATGACTCAATGTATGTAACCAATCATGTAACGTTTGGTCACTTGCTTTGTACCTCCCACTTCTAATTCTATATAGACTAAACTCCTTCCTGACTCGGGGCAGTTGCTTGGGAGGAATCATCCCTGTAACAGTCCGCTGATGTAAAGATTAAATGCTGCCTTCTTATCTCCTCGGTGCAAAGGGTCTTCCTTTCGGTTTGATTTGGTTTGGCTTGGCTTGGGAAAGTTCCTGCAACACTGTCTCTCTCAGACAGAAGTTTTCTTTCTCTCAGTAAATACTCTGCTCTGAACTATTGTTCCTAAAATTCATTCTTTGATTTTAAAGAACACAAACTCGTACAGGACATCTAGTAGGTTGGGAGTTTCTTTCCCTATATCAAAAGGAAACTAGAAGCAAAGTATATTACCGAGCCATAGTGACAAAAAATGGCAAGGTATTGGCACAAAAAAAATAGACACTTACACCAACACAACAGGACAGGGGACTCAGAAACAAACCCATACCCTGATAGTCATCTGATTCTTGGTTGCTTGGTTTGTTTTTGTTTTTTTGAGACAGGGTCTGTCTATGTAGTAGTTCAGGCCGACCTTGAACTCACTATGTAGCCCAGGCTGATCTGGAACTCTCAGTGATCCTCCTGCCTCAACCTCCCCAGTACTGGGATTACAGATGTGTGCCACCATGCCCCAATTTAGTCATCTAATTCTTGATAAAGGGATCAGAAACATGCTGGAGAAAAGATAACTCTTCAACAAGTATGCTGGGAAAACTGGATAGCCACTTGTAGAAGATTGAAACTGCATCTCTATTTTATTACCTTGTACAAAAATCAAATAAAAATAGATAAAAGATCTAGATATAAGACTGGAAACAATGAAATTGCTTAAAGAAAATGTAAAGCCACAGGTGTCAGGCATAAGCTTCCTGAATAGCACTCTAATAGCACAGGAAATAATAATAAGAATCAACAAATGAGACTGCATCAAACTTAAAAGCTTCCACACAGCAAGGAAAACAACTAACACAGTGAAGAGACAGCCTGCAGAGTCGGAGAAAACCTTTGCCAGCTACTCTTCCGACAGAAGGTTAATAGCTAGAACACAAAGAACTCAAGAAACTAAACACCAGAAAATCAAATAGCCCAATCAGTAAATGGGCAACTGAATTGGGCAGACACTGCTCAAAAAAAGTATGATGTCCAATAAAAGTGTGGAAAAAATGTTCAACATCTTTAGCCATCAGGGAAATGCAGATCAAAATAACTTTGAGATTCCATCTCACCCCAGTCAGAATGGCAATCATCAAAGAATACAAACAACACTACATCCTGGCAAGAATGTAGGGGGAAAGGAACCCTTTTACACTGTCGGTGGGAATATAAATTACCACAGGCCCTACAGAAATCGGTATGGGGATTCCTCAGAAAACTGAAAATAGAATTCCTGTGTAACCTACACATGCTGCTCTTTGGCAAATGCCTAGAGAAGTAAAGTCAGCATCCTATGAGGACACCTGCACACCTGTGCTTATTATGGCACAATTCACAGTGGTCAATGTATGGAATCAGACTGAGGTGACTGCCAACAAAGAAAAACAAAATTATGCCATCTTTCAGGCAAATGGATGCATTGGGAAGTCATCATACTAAGCAAAATAAGTCAGACCGAGAAAGACAAGTATCGAATTTATTCCTTAATGTGCAGAATCTAAAAAAAAAAAATGACATGGAATTAGAAGAAAGGCATTATTAGGCAAGAAGGGAATGAGTTGGGAGCAATGTAATGAAGATTAATGGGTGGGGTATCGTGATCTAAATCTTATGTGTATGTATGAAAACACCAGGTTGAAACCCAGTGTTTTGTAAAAGTAATATGTATCAACAAAGTTACATTAAAAATTTTAAACTTGTGCTCTGTTAAGAGAAGGAAAAGGAAACTATAGACTAGGAGAAAATATTTGAAAACGTGTATCTGGTAAGGGACTTGTATCCAAAATATACTGAAAATTCAACAATAAGAAAACAAATCCTTAAAATTAGGCAGTGCACTTGATTAGGCATCTCATTAAAGAGAGTACACAGGCAGCAAATCAGCAGATGAAAAGATGCTCCCAGCAGATGCCATTAGGGAATTGCCTTTATTTCTGATGAATAGTTTAGGTGGATATAAGTTTCTTGCTTGAGCATCTCTTTCAGCTCTTTCACTCTATTTCCACTGCCTTCTTACCGTCACAATTTCTGCTGAGAAATCAGCTACTAACTGTATTAAGGATCCCCTGTGTGTGGTGAGTTGCTTCTCTCTTCCTGCTTTCCACATTCTCTCTTTGTCTCTGCCTTTCAACAGTTCAACAGCATTGTTTCTAGGCATGAATCTTTCTAGGTTTCTCTGTCTTGGAAGTCACTGAGCTACTTGGATAGGCAGATCAGTGCTTTTAATCTAATTTGGAAGAGTTTTTGCCATTCTTTTTTTTTTTTTTTTTTTTTTTTTTTTTTTTTTTTTTTTTTTTTTTTTTTTTTTTTTTTTTTTTTTGCGGCACCGGGGATTGAACTCACAACCTCGCACCTGCCTGACAGGCGCGTAAGCCGCGGAGCCAAACTCCCAGCCCTGGTTTTTTGAGGCAGGGTCGCACTGTGTAGCTCAGGCTGGTCTTTCGCTCGCATTGTAGCCCAAGCCAGCCTCGAACTCACAACGCTCCACCTACCTCAGCCTCCCGAGTGCTGGGATTAAAGGCGTGCGCCACCACGCCCGGCTTTGCCATTCTTTCTTCAAATATTTTTACTACTTTGCTATAATTTAGATGGGTCCCCTACAAAATTAAGGTGTTGCCAATGTCATAGTATTAAAAAGTGGGACCCTAAAATTCATATGGAACCAGAAGAGACCCAGAAGAGCAAATGCAATCCTGAGTAGCACAAGCAGACCAGGAGGCATCACAGTCCCAGACTTCAAGTTAATAAAAGCATGGTACTGGCTGTAGAAACAAACACGTGGATCAATGAAATAAAATAAAGGATGCAGAAACAACCCTAGGCACATTCAGCTATCTGATCTTTGCAAAGGAGCCACCAAAAACTTTCTGGAGGAAAAGATAGTCTCTTTAACAAATGGAGCTGTGGAAACTGGCTAGCCGCATGCTGATTAAATCTAAACCCATATCTCACCTTGCACTAAAATAAAATCAAAATGAATCAAAGATTAAATATCAAAATGGAAAGATTTAGTCTTCTGGAAAATAAGATAGGTAAAGCTATTGAAGACATGGGCATAGGCAAGGACTTTCTGAATAGAACCCTAAATGTATGAGAAATAGCCCCAAGGCTCACCAAACGGGAGCAATTTAAAAAGCTTCTGCATAGAGAGGAAACAAACAACAGAGTTAAGAGAACCCACAAAATGTGAAAAAGATTTCACTGGCTACTCCTTAGACAGAGGACTAATGATGTAGAATATATAAAGAACTCAAAAAAATTAGACCCTCCTAAAATAAAAGACCCAATCAAAAAAATGGGCAATTGAAATGAATAGACACTTCATAGAAGTACAAATGGCCAATAAATACATGAAAAATGCTCAACATCTCTAGCCATTAGAGAAATGCAAAATAAAACAATACTGAGATTCTACCTTACCCCAGAAAGAGTGGCAACCATCAAAAAATAAAATAAATGCTGGCAAGGCTGTGGGGAAAAATGAATCCTTCTTAACTGTTGGTGGGATTGGAAACTAGTACAACCACTATGAAAATCAGCATGAAGATTCCCACAAATGAACTGAAAATAGAATTTCCACTTGACCCAACTATTCGCCTTGTAGATATCTTCCCCAAAGATTTAAAGACATCATATTACGGTAGTATATGCACACCCATGTTTCTAGCAGCACAATTAGCAATAGCTAAATCTTGGAAGCAGTCTGTATGTTCATCAACAGATGAATGGTTAAAGAAAGCGTGATACTTATGCGCAATACTAGTGCTCCATGAAGGAGGATAAATTTGAGTCATTTGTAGGAAAATGGATGGGCCTCGTGACCATAATATTAAGTGAAATAAGTCAGACACACAAACTTAGCTATCATATGGTTTCTGTCACACAAGAAACCCAAAATAGAAATAAAGAGCAAAATAAAAGATAGATAATAGGAAACAGGGAGCTAGATCTTTCTCAAATGGGAAGGGAACCAAAAAGTGAGAGGAGGGGGAATAGAAAAGAGGGGAAGGGGGTAAGAAAAAAATTAAGATGTGTGCTAACTCCCCACGAGGAATAGAATCATTACGAACTGCTTGAACTAATATAAAATGGGAAATGAAAAGATTAAAAACAAAAGTGGTGGTTAGACCATGAGGGCTCCTCACTTGGGAGCGAGATTCGGCCCCTCACAGGAAAAGGTTTTGCCTGGCATTTGCTTCTTCTGCCCTTCCTGCCCCTACATGTGAGGACGCTACGCACCTCTCCTCCAGGAGACGCAGCAGCAAGTTCACCCTCTGAGAAGTAAAAGGGCTCTCTCACCAGACAGCTGAAGCTGCCAGCCTCCTGACCTTGGGCTTTGCAACCTGCAGACCCATGAGACCTAAACTGCTGCTCTTTCCAAATTCCCCAGCTGGGGTGGCCCAATTTAGGAGCAAAGGTGGCCTAGCACTGGTCCCCTCTGTCCCCTCGCTTTCCATAACCCCCATGTGTTGGCATTCTTGATTGTGTCCCACAAGCCTCTACGGATTTGTTAATTTTTAAAAGTCTTTTTTCTCTGTTCCTCAGACTGAATAATCTCAGTTTATCTATTTTTCAGTTTTGCTGATTTCTTTTCCTCTGTCTTTTTCAAAACCTGCTTTGAGGCTCCTATGGGGAATTTTTAATTTCAGTTACTTATTATGTTTTTCAATTCCAGAAGTCTTCTCGCTGACTTTTTTTTTTTTTTTTTTTTTGCCTTTTTTTGAGACAGTGTCTCACTATGCGGTCCAGGCTGGCCTTGAGCTCACTTTGTAGCCCAAACTGGTCTCGAACTCGCAGCAATCCTCCTGCCTC
>RJWM01017130.1:0-12348 GCA_004363535.1 Dasyprocta punctata | reverse complement strand
TGTTTTCAATGTCATTGATTTCTGTTCTACCCTTTATTCTTTTCTTCTACTTGCTTTTGACTTATATTGATCTTTCTCTAATTTCCTAAAGAAGCCTCAATTTTTTGTTTAAGATCTTGTTTCCTAGTATATGTATAAAAGCTATAAATTTCCTCCTAACCATTATTTCCACTGTATCTCACAATTTTTTTTTTATCTTTGTGAGACAGGATTTCACTATGCAGTTCAGGCTGGCCTTGAACTCTCTTTGTAGCCAGACTGGTCTCGAATTTGCAGCAATCCTCCTGCCTCAGTCTCCCAAGTGTTGGGATTATAGGCATGCAACACCATATCCAGCTCTCACAAATTTTTGCAGTTGCATTTTTGTTTAATTCAAAATATTTTTTATAGTAAAGGCAGTCCTGGGCAACAAAGGCAAGGCAGGAAGCATCACGATCCCAGACTTGAAATTATACTACAAAGTCCCTATAATAAAATCAGCATGGTACTGGCAAAAAAAAAAAAACAGACCTGAGGATCAATGGAACAGAACAGAAAATACAGACACAACTATAGGCACACTTGGCCACCTTATCTTTGACAAAGGGGCCAAATGTGTTCACTGGAAGAAAGCTAGCCTCTTTAATAAGTGGCATTGGAAAAACTGGCTTTCTACATGTTGAAGACTAAAACTAGACCATGCATATTGCATTGCATGAAACTAAAGTCAAAATGGATCAAAGATCTAAATATTAAGACAGAAACACTAAATCTGCTGGAAGACAAAGTAGGTAGAAATCTTGAGGACTTAGGGGTAGGTCAAGAGTTCGTGAACAAAAACCAAACTGCACAGGAAGTACTTCAAAGAATCAACAACTGAGATCTCATCTTATTAAAAAGTTTTTGCACATTGAAAGAAATCACTGACAGAGTGAAAAGAAAACCCACAGATTGGGAAAAGATTTTTGCCAACTGTCCCTTAGACAAAGGCTTTTACCTAGAACATATAAGGAATTGAAAACATCAGGTCCCTCCAAATTTAAAGACCCAATCCAAAAGTGGACATCTGAGATGAATACACAATTCTCAGATGAAGAAATAGAAATGGCAAATAAATATATGAAACAATGTTCAACATCATTCGTCATTCAAGAAATGCAAATTAAAACTACACTGTGATATTATCTCACTCCAGAAAGAATGGTTAACATCAAGAAATTAACCAATAACAAATGCTGGTGGAGCTGTGGGGAAAAAGGAACCCTTCTCCACTGTTGGTGGGAGTGTAGACTGGTGCAAGCACTGTGGAAATCAGTATGAAGACTCCTCAAAAAACTAGGATTAGAGGTTCCATTCAACCCAGCTATTCCCCTTTTGAATATTTTCCCAGAAGAATGGAAAACATCATACCACAGTGATATATGTGCACCCATGTTTATAACAGCACAATTTGTAATAGTTAGATCTTGGAAAAAACTCAAATGTCCATCAACTCAAGAATGGATAAAAAAAGATGTGGTATTTTTATACAATAGAGTACTACTCAGCTATAAAGAAGGATAAACTCAAGACTTTTATAGGTAAATGCATGCAACTAGAAACCGTACTCATAAGTGAAGTAAATCAGACTTGCATGTATAAACACCGAATTGTCTCGCTAGTGCAAGAAATGGAAAGAGTAAATAAGATCCAAGTTACAATAGATACAGTAAAAGGGAAAGAGACTGCTCAAAGGGAAATTTTATTGTTCGATCAATCTTGCATGCCTGTATCTGGCTGGTAGCCTGAGAAATTACTTTGAGGATAATAATATGCAATATAACAACCATTGTTAAATTCCTATCATCTTGTTTTGAAATTGTATATCACCATTGTCGTTGTTGTCATTATCATTTTGCTTTTGTTATTGTTTTTTAGTTGTTTTTTTTTCTGTTTTTTTTTTCACATGAGTTATTTAGAAGAATGTTGTTCAATCTCTTCTTTATATTTAGCATGGGTTTCTTGTAGAGAACATGTAGTTGAGTCTTGTTTCTTTAATCTACAGTCTCTGTCATTTAACTGATGTTTTAAACCATTCACATTTCAGTGATTTTTGATATAGTTGGATATATATCCACCATATTTGTAAGTATTTCCTATCCATTGCCTTATTCCTTTGTTTCTCTTTCTTTCTTTCTTTCTTTCTTTCTTTCTTTCTTTCTTTCTTTTTTTCTTCCACTGGTTTTCTGCCTCCTCTGGGTTTAACCGAGAATTGTGAGATTTCATCTTCTCTCCACTTTTACACATCAATTATACTTCTTTGTGTACCTCTGTTAGCATACTGGAGTTTGCGACATGTGTTCACAGCTAACCTAAGCCCACTCGCAAGTAGTGCTGTACCATCCCCCAGGCAGTCCACATGCCTGCTGACAGAGGAGTCTCAAGCCTTCTTCTCCTCCCTGATTATGTCGCTTCATCCACTCACCTTACCCCTATGCTAGAATCATCCAATACATTGTTGCTATCATTATTTCAACAACCTGTAATCTATTAGAGCATATAAAATAGGGGAATTTATGTTATCTTCATTTACTCCCTCTCTAATGTGCTTTATTTAAAAATCAGAAATCAGCTTCTAATCTATACCATTTTCCCTTTCTCTGATGAATTTTTAATATTTCATGTAAGGTCTACTAGTGTAAAGCCCCTCAAATTTTTTTGCCTAAGAAAGATCACATTTCATAAATTACATTGTTTTATAAAGTATTTCAATAGATAGTCTAATTGGTTTCATTTACACTGCTAATTTATCTTCGTTCTTTGAAAAGAAAGATTTGTGCTATTATTTGTTGCTTCTTTTTTGTAAGAATCTTTTTTATGTATATTTTGTACCCTGAGTAACTACTATGAAGAAAATGGATTATAGTGTAATAAGTATCGTATTCTCTTATTTGTTTGCAAAATTTCGGGTTTTTTCTCTTAAAATAAAAAATAAATAAATTGCTGTGTTATTCTGGGCTGCAAAAAAGAGAGAGAAGCCATATGATTATGTAAGTTTGGGTGTCTACTTTATTTCACTTAACATTATGGTCTCAATGTGCATCTATTCGCCTGCAAATGACTAAACACTGAATTCTAGCCTGGTGTATTTTTGTTTTAATACTTTAAATAGTTTAATTTCCCCTTCCTTGCATGAGAGCAGATTGATGCAATTCTTATTTTTGTTCTCCTATAGGTAAGTTGGGTTTTTTTCCTCTGAATTCTTTCAAGATTTTCTCTTTCCCTCTGGTTCTCTTCAGCTTGCATGTGACATGCTTAGTTATGCATGTTATCCTGCTTCATATCCCCTCTGATTCCTGTATCTGTGATTTGATGGCTGATACTAACTTTAGAAAGCTCTCAGCCATGACTACTTCAAAGATTTCTTCAGTTCCTGTATCTCTTCTCTGTAAGATCCCAATTATGCATATATACACCTTTTGTCATTGCCCCACAGCTCTTGGATATTACATTATCCTTTTCACTCTTGCTTTCTCTTCGCTTTTCAGGTCCGGACGTGTCTGTTAGTAAGCACTGTACCTGCAAGCTCCAGCATCCTCTCTTTAGCCATGCCCAGCCTCCTAGTGAGCCCATTAGATCCAATCATTATTCCTGTTACAGTGTTTTTGATTTGGAGCGCTTCCTCTGATTCCATCTTAGAGTTTCCTTCTCTGTGTTCCCATTACTCATCTGTTCTTGCATACTATCTATTTTTTCAATTGGAGCCCTTAGCATATTTATCGTGTTTATTTTAAATTCTTGTTCTGATAATCTTAAAATCTCTGCCAGATCTGAGTGTAGTTCTGACATTTGTCTTGTCCTGTTAGATAGTGAGATTTTTTTTTTCTTTATCGTGTGGCTCTTCATTGTTATGGAATCTGAACATAAGTTATTAGGTATAAAGGGAGCTTGGGTAAAAAAATGTTTTTAAGGGGTAAGTTTAGATTTACCTGGCTAGGGAGAAGGCTGTGCTTATTGTTTGCTGTAGCTGTATCGGAGGCTAAATTTTCTTATAATGTCTTCATTTTTCTTTAAAAAATTAAATTTTATTTCATTAGTACGTGTTAGCAGTATATGATGTTTGCATTCATCTTGGGGAATAGGAACATGTGCATAATGTAACTTCATTTTGCTTTAGTTCCTTTCCCCTCCTCACCCACCTCACTATCTCACTGTCTCTAAATCCCATTTTCATTATTGTCGTTCTCATTCCTTTTTTAGTTCCTGTTTACAGCTAACGTCCTCATTTTATCCTCTGTTATGATCAAGCTCTATTGAGACTGGAAGGCTAGACAGGACCGGAGTTGGATATTTTGCTTCTCCCAGGCTGGCCAGGCCTTGATCAAACCCAAGTCAAACCGGCACTTTTAACCCTTAAAGGCCAGCTTTTGTAACGGAGAACAGACTGCTTATGTCAAAATGGTTCTACTCCCCGCTCCTCCTCCCAGAAGAACGCGTGGATTTTTTTCTGCTTCCCATTCTAGGAATTTGCTAGAGCTGTTAGACAATTCAAGAAGGTGCGTCCCACACCAAAATTGGGTACACAAGAGACTTGTGTTTTGTTTTGCTTTGAGAGACAAGGTCTCGCTTTGTAGAGTTCAGGCTCACCCTGAACTCTATGTAGTCCAGGCTGGCTTTGAACTCACAGCAATCCTCCTGCCTCAGCCTCCCGAGTGCTGGGATTACAGGCACACAGGAGTCTTGAATCTCTCAAGCTTGTCACCCTCAGTTTGCAACAATTAATCAACTATCCTGTATGTTTTCTTAGCACTTGTTGACACTAGTGTCAGTTTGCACTCCCAGTGGGCTGTGATTCTCTGGGTTCCCCTGTCTCTCTAGTTTTGGGAGCAGCTGTTTGCCCTGTAACTTCACTTCTCCAATAGACACAAGAAGAGTTGCTGGTCTTTAGCTTGTTCAAGACGGGAGCTATGACTTCTGAGATCTTCATATACCTGATTGAAAACTGGAAATCTCAGTTACTTTTCTATGAGGGTGCCAAGATGGAGGAAAGAATTTTTTTTATTATTATTAGAGGATGTTAGAATAACCAGATACCCGTGCAAAAGACTGAATTTCAATCCCTGCTATATCTTGTATAGGAAAATCAAAGCAAAACACCTAAGTGTAAAAGCTAAAGTTATAAAACTCTTAGAAGAAACATAAAAGTAGATCCTTGTAAAAAACATAAAATAGGTAAATAAATAAAAAGTAGATCCTTGTGATCTTCAGTTACACAATCGTTTCTTTTTTTTTTTTTTTTTTTTTTTTTTTTGCGGCACCAGGGATTGAACTCACAACCTCGCACCTGCCAGGGCAGGCGATTAAGCCACTGAGCCAAACTCCCAGCCCTAGTTTTTTAAGGCAGGGTCGCACTACGTAGCTCAGGCCGGTCTTACGCACGCGTTGTAGCCAAGCCGGCCTCGAACTCACAACGTTCCTCCTACCTCAGCCTCCCGAGTGCTGGGATTAAAGGCGTGTGCCACCATGCCCGGCACACAATGGTTTCTTGAACTGCATAGTTAATGCAGAATCAACAAAGGAAATTGTCTCATCCCAATTAAATACTTTTGAGCATCAAAACATTATTAAGAAAGTGAAAAGATGACAGCAAAAGTATGGACAACAGAAAAGATTAACTTGACTTCATCAAAATGTACAATTTTCGCATTAAATGAGACTATGAACACAATAAAAGAAAAGCGACCTACAGAATGAGAGAAAATATTTGCAAATAATGTACCTGATACAGTATTGCCATCCAAAGTGCGTAAATATCTGTTACAACTCAACAACAAAAATCCAAACCACTCAATTTTAAAATGGACAAAGGGAGGGAAGGGAAAGGGGGTGAAAACAGAAGTGAGATATATCACATACATGTATCAGCTCCACACAAGGAATGTAATCTTATGCACTGCAAACACGGACCAATAAAAATTAAAATTTACGAGATTGGGCAAAGGGCTCAAACTGTCATTTCTCCCAAGAAGCTATACAAAATACTCAGTAAGTACACAAAAAGATATTCAGCATCACTAATTGTTAAGGAACTGCCAATCGAAAACACATGGAGATGCCACTTCATATCCAGTTGTTATGGTTTAGATCTGAAATGTCCTCCCCCAGATTCTCGTGCGCGTGGAAGTTGATTGGATTAGGGGGTGCTATACTCATCAGCAGACTCATCCTTTGATGAATTCAGAGGTGTATGTGCTGTTAGGAAATAGGGCCTGGTCAAGAGGTTGGTTAGCGGAGGCATGACCTGGAAGGGTGTGTCTCCACCCCTGGTTCCTCCCTTCTCTCTCTCTGCTTCCGGGCCACCACGCTGGGAGCAGCTGTCTTCCACCAGGCCATTCCATCTACCATGCCCTTCCTGCCTGGGAGCCAGCAGCCCGCAGACTGAAGACATGAGCCAAAATAAACCTCTCCTCCTTTAAATTGTAAGTGTATTATGTTCTAGCAATGAGAAAGTGACTGAGACATCATTAGAACTGCTATTTTCAAAAAACAAAAGCAGACAATAACAAGTGCTGGCAAGGACGTGGAGAAAGCGAGAAGATAAGACAGTGCAGCTGCTGCAGAAAACAGTGTGACATTTCCTCAAAAACATTTAACATAAAAGCCGGGCATGGTGGCGTGCTCCTATAGTCCCAGCACTTGGGGGGCTGAGGCAGGAGAATTGTTTGCAAGTTCGAGACCAGCCTGGGCTACAAAGTCAGCCCAAGGTCAGCCTGAATTGCATAGCAAGACCCTGTCTCAAAAAGATAAAACAAAACAAAACAAAACAAAAACATGTAACATAGAACCACTATATGATCCAGCAATTCTACTACTGAGTGTGCACCCAAGAATAATTGAAAGTAATGACTCGAGAAGGTATTTGTACATCAATTTTCATAGCAGTGTTATTTACAGTAGCCAAAAGGCAGGAACAACACAAACCCTCATTGGCAGATGAATGGATGAACAAAGTATACAACACAATGGAGTGTTATCCCTCCTTAAAAATAAATGAAATTCTGATACACACTACAACATAGGTGCATCATGAAAACTTTATGCTAAGTGAACCACACCAGGCACAAAAGGCCACATATTATATGATTCTCCTTATACAAAATATCCAAAATGAATAAACTCACACTCACAGAAAAAAATAGTGATTATCATGGGAGAGGAGAAAGTTAAAAAATGAATACTAACGGTTGCAGGGTGTAAGATGTAAATATTTGAGAATTAGATGATGGTAATGGCATTGGCACAACTTCGTGAATATACTACCAATGTTGAATTAAATACTTTAAACTGATGAAATTTATTATATATGAACCAAGTCTCAATAAATATATATTAATATAAAAAGACACATTTACTATAGAAAGTGTTATATATTGGGGATTGGAGATTAAAGCCAGGACCTTAGCATTGAGATACATCCTGAGCTTCTGTGGGTGTGTGTGTGTGTATGTATGCGTTTCCCCTTAAATTTCTAAATTGTTCGGACTAGGCTCAAACTTATGGTCTTCCTACCTCCACCCCCCGGAGTACTGGGATTGGAGATACAGTGCCACAGCCAGCTTGCACGTGTTTTCATATGCTCACTGGTGTTTTGTCAACAAAATCCATGTCATTTTATTATGTACCTGTTCAAATTAATATAGATAGATGGTATTCCAGGTCATTAAATGCTTTTCTCTTAAAAAGAACTGCTGATATATACAATAACACAGCTGCATCTCAAAAATATAATGTTTGACAGAAGAAACCAGACCAAGAAGCATACCTCTTGCATTTTTCCTTTTATATGAAGTACAGGCTAAACTGACTTGTGGTAATAGAGGGTCAACTAGTGGTGAACTGTGAAAGATCTATTAACTGAATTGGGTCTTGACAGAGCCCTCTGGGGTCCTGAAAATGTTCTAGATTTTCATTTGGATGCTAACTCCCAATGTATGGATATACGTAAAGATCTATTTAACAGTACACTTTATATGCATACTCATTAAAATTTATAGTTACATTTTAAAACAGTATGATATTAATGCGAGTATAGACAAATAGACTAATAGAACAGAATAGACAGTTCAGAAACAGATAGATGGCAGCTAGATGATAGATAGATGATAGATAGGTAGATTGATAAATATTTTTAAGTGTAAGTATCTAGTTGATGAAAAAAATCACATTTCAATGGGACAAAGAATGGCCTTTTCTATAAATGGCAAAATAAAACTATACATATATATGGGTCTATAAAAATGAACCTGGACCCCTACCCCATACCATACACAAAAAATTAACTTGAGATGGAACATAAATTGAAATGTGAAAGACAAAACAATTATTTTTAAAATAGAGAATATATTCATTGTTTTAGAATAATCAGAGATTTCCTAAGGACAATAGTCATAAAATTAAACACTGATATATTGAACTTTATACTGTAAATAACTTTTGTTCATCCAAGTATAATTGAAACAGCAAAACGTCAAATCTCAGACTAAGAAAACACTCATGAAATAAGCCCACACACACACACACACACACACACACACACACACAAATATATCCAGTTTTAGGACAATAAGAAAAAGACAGAAGGCGCCAGGGATGCAGCTCAGTAGGTCATGAGTTTGATTCACAGTACAGAAAGAAAAAGAAAAAGACAGAAATTTTACTAAAGTAACTCATTAAAGAAGTTATCTCCATGGTTAATAAACATGTGAAAACACAGTTGGCATCACTGTTAATTAAAGAAATACAAACAAATTTATAATAAAGTAGCACTAGACATCCACTACAATAGATAATGTTAAAAAGGTTGAAAATATTTAGTATAGGCCAGAATTTGGGGTACCTTGAACCTTCATTTCTTGCTGGTGAGAATATAGATTGTTTCAACAGCTTTGGGGAAATATTTGGCAATGTCTATAAACTAAAATGTACTTATACTCATGACTCATCAATTCCTAGATACATATATTTCCAAAAGCTATGAGTTCATATATACTTCAAACGTCATACACACACACACATGCACACACATTCTTCATAGCCCCCAACAGGAAAGCAGTCCAAATATCCAACCACGGTAGAATGGCCTTAAAAATTGTGTCATATTTATAGAAAGGACATTTACAACAAAAAATAAGCACCTACTACCCAAGTAATATGGATAAATCTCACAAACAAAATAATGGGCAAAAAAAAACTAGATCCACAGAATGAATTCTGCATGCCTCTATTTAAATAAAGCTCATGTACTAGCAAAGTGACTTAGTGACTCTTGTGGGGTCCTGGAAATGTTTTATGTCTCAATCTATGTGAGGAGTTATATAGGCATGTATGTGTGTAAAAATTCATCTAAAGTAGAGCTCTATTGAATTAGTGTATTTCACCATATGTAAAGTTACACTTCCATACAAAATTAGGTTAAAACACATACTCAGAAATGTTTGTACACACTTTTTATTTGGGGTGTGAGGGATGGAACTCAGGGCATTGTGCATACTTAGGAGTACTCTGTCACTCAGCTAGTAGGTACACTTTTTTACTACTGCAATCCCAAATTGGAAACAAAGTAGACGTCCACCTGTAATAGAATCAATCAATAAATCATGGTGTATGTGTCCTACATAAAAATGTAACATAAACTACTGGTATATACGAAGATACAAATGAATCACCAAAAACATAATATTGAGCAAAGAAGTATATGATCCAGCAATTGCACTGCTAGATACATGTCTAAAAAGATTGATGACGAAGACTCAGACAGGTGCTTGCACATTCACAGTCATAGCACCATTATTTTTTTAAATATTTGTTTTTAGTAGTCTATGTTTACAGTACATAATGATTATATTTACTGTGGGGAGTTGGTCCACAGCCATAACATATATCTCAATTTTTTCCCTTCCCCTCCACTCCTCTGCTTAAAATTTTTTGGCCTCCATCAGATTCATTAGTTAACTTATAAATATTTATAAAGTTCAGTATCCTATGTAAAGATTAGCAACCAGGCTAGCAGGCCAAAAAACATATGAAATAGATAACATGACTATAGTAAATCAAGGTACACTTCTGGATACATTGTGCATGCTGGATTACAGTAACTTTTTTCTCTTTTTTTTTTTCCTATTGCCTATCTTTTTTTTTTGCAATTTATTTACATATTGGGTTTCTCATATAAGGAAAAACGTGATATTTAAGCTTGCATGTCTGATTTATTTGACATTTGTAGTCTCCAGGTGCATTCATTTTCCTACAAATGACTCAAATTTAGCCTTATTTGTGGAAAAGCAATACTCCATTGTGAATAAATGACACATTTTCTTTATCTCTTCATCTGTTGATGAGCATATAGGCTACTTCCAAGGTTTAGCTATTATGGATTGTGCTGCTAGAAACATGAGAATATATACATCACTGTGGTATGATGCCTTTAACTCCTTGGGGAAGATAACTAGAAGGGGACTAACTGGGTCAGATGCAATTTCTATTATTAGTTTTTTGAGGACTCTCCACACTGATTTCCATAGCAGTTGTATCAGTTTACATTCCTACCAACAACAGACCCCCCCACAGACATCCTCACCAGCACTTATTATTGGTTGATTTCTTGATGACAGCCATTGTTTCTGGAGTGAGATAGAATCTCAGCATTGTTTTAGTTTGCATTTCTCAAATGGCCAGTGACATTGAGCATTTTTTCATGTATTTATTGATGATTTCTATTTTTTCATTTGAAAAGTATATATTCATTTTAGATGCTCATTTTTTGACTGAGTCTTTACATTTGGGGGGTGTCTAATTTTTTTGAGTTTGTTATATAGTCTAGATATTAGTCCTCCATCTGAGGAGTACCTGACAAAAAAATTTTTCCCCATTCTAAAAATTCTCAATTTGATTTGACCTCATTTGTTGATTCTTGGTATTATTTCTTGTGCAGCCAGGGTTTCATTCAGAAAGTCTTTGCCTACGCCTATGTCTTCAAAAGTTTTACCTGTTTTGTCTTCCAGAAGATTAAGTGTTTCTGTTCTAATGTTTGTATCTTTGATCCATTTTCATTTTAGCTTAGTGCATGGTGAGAGATACGGATCTAGGTTCAGTCATCCATTAGCATACGGAAAGCTGGTTTTCCCAGTACCACTGTATAAAGAGGCTATCTTTCCTTCAGTAAAGGTGTTTGACCCCTTTTTCAAAGATCAGGTGTCTGGGTGTGCCCGAAGTTGTTTCTGCATTCTATATTCTGTTCCATTGATCCTCAAGTCTATATTTTTGCCCATACCATGCTGGTTTTATCATTGTAGCTTTGTAGTATAATTTGAAGCCCAAGACTGTGATGTCCCCTGCCTTACCCTTGTAGTTCAGAATCACTTTTGCTATTTTTGGTCTCTTCTGGTTCCATAGGAATTTTTAGGATTGCTTTCTCTAGTTTTGTGAGAAATGCTATTGGTGTTTTGATTAGGATTGCCTTACATCTGTATAACAGTTTTGGAAGTATGGCCATTTTGGCATAACACCATTATTGGCAATAGTCAAAAATAGAACCAATAAAAATGTCCATCAACAGATGAATGAATAACCAAAATTCAGTGTAAAATATCCAAACAATGGACAGTTATTCAACCAAAAAGTGAAGTACTGACACCTGCTAGAGTGAACCTTGAAGACACCACAACACAAAATTGTGACTATACTTAATGCCACTGAATCATATGTGCATTTTAAAAGGATAAGGTGGTAAGTTTTATGCAATGTATATTTTCTCACAGTTTTTAAAAAAGAAGTTGAGCCAGGCATGGCGGCACACACCTGCAATCCCAGCATTCAGGAGGCTGAGGCAGGAGGATTACAGCAAGTTCAAAACCAACCTGGACTACAAAGTGAGTTCAAGGCCAGCCTGAATTATGCATTGAGATTGTCTCAACAAAAACAAACAAACAAACAAACAAAGGAAAAGAAAAAATGAAAAGAAAAAAAAGCTGGGCACAAAAGAATACATAGAAATGTTTCCATTTATATGAAATTCTTGAACGGGCAAAATTAATGCACAGTGAGTTTAAGTTAGAGGTGGCCTTTGGAAGAGGTTATTGATTAGAAAGGGGCAAAAGGGAGCCTACTGACGTTGGGCTAGCTGTGAGGTGTGATGGAAAACTACAGTGAACATTTAAATAAACAACTATCACAGTAAAAGGCACGTTGCCATGAAATGCCCCCAAAATCCCCCCCCCCGATTTGCACACACTTATCCCATCCTTCTTGCCGCTTTCTGGAAGTTCTCTTTTATTAGTGTCTATAGTTGTGCAGCTGTGGCTGCCTCGATGTTCTGAATTGGTTCAACACGTG
>RJWM01017129.1:0-43985 GCA_004363535.1 Dasyprocta punctata | reverse complement strand
CGCACACCTTTAATCCCAGCACTCGGGAGGCTGAGGTAGGCGGAGCGTTGTGAGTTCGAGGCCGGCTTGGGCTACAACGCGAGCGCAAGGCCGGCCTGAGCTACATAGTGCGACCCTGCCTCAAAAAACCAGGGCCGGGAGTTTGGCTCAGTGCCTTAAGCGCCTGCCCTGGCAGGCGCGAGGTTGTGAGTTCAATCCCTGGTGCCGAAAAAAAAAAAAAAAAAAAATAGTAAATTAATGATGCCATCCTGGGAAGGCTGGGAGTTGAATCTGCCTTGTACCCCAGGCAATCTTGTCCCCTCTGCGCCCATGACGGGTGAGCTATTAAATGCTCCCCAAACATCCTTGACTCCTGCTATTCCCACCCTCATGGGATCCCCCACTCTGAGGCAGGGCGGGGTCAGGTTACACCCTTCTAGCAAACGGAGTATGATATGAATTCTTTTTTTTTTTTTTTTTTTTTTGCGGCACCGGGGATTGAACTCATAACCTCGCGCCTGCCTGACAGACGCGTAAGCCGCTGAGCCAAACTCCCGGCCAAACAGAGTATGATAAAGGTGATGGGGCATCACCACGTCTGAGATTAGCTTGCAAAACTTCTGCTCGGGGTGCTCACTGCTTGCTCTCACTGGAAGAGGTCAGTTGCAGTGTTTTGAGCTGCTCTATGCCGAGTCCCTGGTGCCAGGGAACTGAGCGTGGCCTCCAGCCAGCAGCCCATGAACAAGTGAGTCCGGGAGAATCCGTTCGAGGGAGCCGTAAGCAGAGCCTCCGGTGGGGCCTGCAGCCCTGACCCCACTGGCTGCGCCCTGATCCAGCTCTGCTGCACCCAACTTCCTGAGCCTCAGAAGCTGTGAGGTCCTCAGTGCTGCTGTTTCCGTTGCTCCGTATCGGAAGGTAACTAGTTCAGCATCGGATGCCCAGGCTCGGCAGAGATCAGCCAATGGCACCGAACGCCGTGGACCTCGTGGTGTTGGAGCAAGACCTGAGGAGCGCGCTGGGCACACAGCCCAAGCACACAGCCAGCTTCGGCGAAGGGCAGGAATTCTAGTGCTGTCGCCTGGCTGTGTCCAAGCCCCGCATGGAAACCTACCTACTGTCGCCCGGCTGTGTTTCCAAGCCCCGCATGGAAACCTACCTGGAGACGGCTCGCCCAAGACCCTAAAGCCTCAGAAGTATTATTTTGGCTTCACACAGAAGTGCACTCAACTTTATGTTTAACTTTTATGCAAGAAAATAAATATCAATGTCAGTGTTCACTGGGGTCACGGAAGACGTCTCATCTATGTGGAAGGCAAAAAGCAGGCATCAGAACAAAACACTGAGCCTTAAAACAGAAAAAGAACTGTCGTCATTTGTAAGCAGCACTAAATAGCAAAGAGACGCACCAGCTGAGAAGTAACTTCCTAAACATTTGTGTTTTGTTTGTGCTTTAAGTTAACTATTTCTGTGTGTAAGGGTATTTTCACGTGTATGAAATTTGACCTTGGGACATGTACACAAAGTTGGAATTATGCTAACAAGAAAAGGACTTCTCTATAAAGATATGACTACGGTTAAACGCAAGAGAAGCTCTTTAGAAGTGGGAACATAAATAGAAAGGCTCTACGTATATAATGTTATTTAGGTCTCTAATTTTTAAAAATCTGTGTGTACATTTAGATGGTAACCAAAATCTCTTAAAAGTCAGCTTCAGATGTATGAGAAAGAGTATTCTCCTGTCTTACGGTGTTAGTGCTGGACTTCACTGTGTGGATGGCCGTGAAATGACATGATATACAATGTTTTTAAAGGAAAGATCTCTCCTTTGTTACTGACAGTTGACATTTGTCTGTCCCAAGCTGAGCAGTGCTCCGTTTTGTTTGGTTCTGTTATAATTTTATCTACTTATACGATGACAGCTTGTTGGAAGATCAAGTTTTTTTGTTGCTCTTTTGTTTTGTTTTTTGGTACCAGGAATCGAACTCAGAACCTTGAACTTGCCAGGCAGGCGCTTGGGGCGCTGAGCTATATCCCCAGCCCTGAAGATCAAGTTTTGTATGATTTTCTTTATCATTAAAGACTAAAATACTTTCATTTAAACTTACAATTAAAAAAAAAGAAGTATGCAATGTGGTCTGTTCCCTTCTAGGATAATTGATGTTTCAGTTAATAAAGATATTTTGAATAATGAAGGGTTTGGGATAAGAAGCCACTACTATTTTTAAGAACATTTCTGCATCTTTAAAAACTTGCTGCTTAAAAGCAAACAAAAGCTTGCTGCTTCATGCAATGTACAATATATTATGTACTGGGCCTTGAACGGCTTTTATGAAAAAGGTGATCCTCATACTAACATTTCAGAACATGATAAGCCAAAGCACTATCCATGTACGCACACTTCCATTTGTTACATAAAGAGGGGCATAACCAGCTGGGTGTGGTGGTGCATACCTGTAATCCCAGCCCTTGGGAGGCTGAGGCAGGAGGATCATTGTGAGTTTGAGACTAGCTTGGGCTACAAAGTGAGCTCAAGGCCAGCCTGAACTGCAAAGTGAGACCCTGTCTCAAAAAGACAAAAAAAAAAAAAAAAAAAAAAAGAGGGGTATAACCAACTGGAATTTCCTTTTGTACCTGTCTCTAAGGAAGTTCAACTTAAGTTTTGTGTACATATATATTAGTTGCTTTAAGGACCCGGGGATATAACTCAGTGGCATAGCGCCTGCCTGACAAGCACAAGGTAAATTCAATTCCCAGTACCAAAAAAAAAAAAAAAAAAAAGAAAAGAAAAGAAAAGGAAAAGAAAACATATAATAGTTGATTTTGACCTAAATGTTTCGTTTGTTTGTTTGTGACAGAGTCTCACTGTATAGTTTGGGCAGGCCTTGAACTTGGCAGCAATCCTCCTGCCTCAGCTTCCCAAGTACTGGCACTACAGGCATATGCCACCACATCTGGTTTAAGACATTGAATTTAACCTTAACATTTTTATATAACTCTCTTCCTCTCTCTCCTTATTTGGTACCTTTTCTTTTAATCTTATTATAAAAAGAAATTAGAGCTGGGCACAGTGGCTCATGTCTGTAATCCCAGTACTTAGGAGGCTGAGGCAGGAGGATCACTGTGAATTCAAAGCCAGCCTGGGATACATAGTGAGTTCAAGACCAGCTTGAACTACAAAGCAGGATCCTGTATCCAAAAAAAAAAAAAAAAAAAGCCGGGTGTGGTGGCACACACCTTTAATTCCAGCACTTGGGAGGCTGAGGTAGGTGGAGCATTGTGAGTTTGAGACCAGCTTGGGCTACAACAGGAGCGCAAGTTCGGCCTGAGCTACATAGGGCAACCCTGTCTCAAAAGACTAGGGCTGGGAGATTGGCTCAGTGGCTTACGCACCTGCCTGACAGGCGTGAGGTTGTGAGTTCGAAACCCGGTGCCCAAAAAAAAAAAAAAAAGAAAGAAAGACAAAAGTGAAACTGAAATAAGAACAAATAAGTACATTGCAAATGGCCTACATGTTCACCAGTAAGGACTTGAACCCACAAAAACACCCATTTGGCAGAACATGGTATAGACACCAAGTGAGGTGAGCAGTGGTTTGCATAGTGCAGTCCTGGGATACAGTAACCAAAGGAGCCTGTGGGAAAGGCTGATGCTGGGGCCGCGGACTGACACACTAGGGGTGGAGCCCCAGAGAGGGGAGCCACAGTGGACCTGGAGGTTTGGCACCCATTCTACAGAGGAGTCTCAGTGCTATGTTAAACTAAATGCAGCATTCAGAGCCCGGTGTGGTGGCGCTACAACGCGAGCGCAAGGATGGCCTGAGCCACATAGTGCGACCTACCTCAAAAAACTAGGGCCGGAGCCAGGCGTGGTGGCGCACGCCTTTAATCCCAGCACTTGGGAGGCTGAGGGAGGAGGAGCCTTGTGAGTTCGAGGCCCGCTTGGGCTACAACGTGAGCACAAGGTCGGCCTGAGCTACACAGTGCGACCCTACCTCGAAAAACCAGGGCCGGGAGTTTGGCTCAGTGACTTAAGCGCCTGTCTGGCAGGCGCGAGGTTGTGAGTTCAATTCCTGGTGCCGCAAAAAAAAAAAAGACTAGGGCCGGGAGTTTGGCTCAGTGGCTTAAGCCCCTGTCTGACAGGCACGAGGTTGTGAGTTTGATCCCCGGTGCCATAAATAAAATAAATAAATGCAGCATTCAGAATGATCAATGTAGCGTAACCACAACTATATAAAATATATGCAAAACACGAAGATTGGGAAAGGGTCCATTAAAATGTCTTCGAGGGTTTTCTGTGAACAGCAGGAAAACTTTATAATATGCACCAGTCGGTGCATTGTTGTATAACCCCCTTTCCATTCCTAATTCCATAGACAGATAGATAGATAGATAGACATTGATGACAGACAGATGATAGATAGAGATGATAGGTAGATATATATGGTAAGTAGAGATGATAGAGATGATAGGTAGAGATGATAGTGATGCTAGAGACGATATCTAGAAATGATAGAGATGATAGGTAAATAGTGATGATAGAGATGATAGATGAGAGATAGATAGAAGATAGATAGGTAGGTAGACAGAAGGTGGATGACTGATAGACAGCCGGCAGGTTGGCAGAAACTGCAGCCGCGGGAAGGGTGTTTCTCGTAGATGCCGGGTGGGGGCGGGGCTCCGCGGGGCCTCCTACCTTGGGCACAGAGTAACCGTGCACGCGCGTGGACGTCACGCACTGGCGCACGGCACCCACAGCCACGACGCTGCTGAGGCGCTGCGCCTCGTGGAGGACGGCGCGGGTGAAGGGCAGTCGCTCGCGGTCGTTGTAGCAGATGGTCGGGGCCGTGCCCAGCACCGTGTCCAGCTCCTGCTGCACCCTGTCTGCGGGGGCTCAGCGTGGGTCCCAGAAGGCCTCCCCGTCCCCAGCCTGGTGGCCGCCCGCGCTCCCCACCCTGGCTCACACCGGCCAGCCCCGCCACTTCCGCTCCGTGTCAGGGGTGAGCAGGGCTTTGGAGGGTTTGCTCCTGCTGGGGATCTTTACGGGAAGGGAAAGGGCCTAGATTTGGGCTCCTATATGTGACAAGTGCTCCGTACCCACACGGCCTTAGGTCTCCATTTCACACATTGAGCTACAGGTGAAGGACTCGCCCAAGGTCAGCAGGCTGAGAATTAAAGCCCATCAGTCTCAGGCTGAGATCAGGACCCAGCCCTGGGGTCGCAGAGCAGAGTGATGGGTGTGTGTTAGGAGTGGGGCCATAAACAGCAGGGGGAGCCAGGCGGGGTGAGACCGAGGACCCCTTACCCTGCACGGCTCCATTCTGGACCATGTAGATGAGTGCCCAGCGCAGGGTGGTGGCCGTGGTGTCAGTGCCGCCAATGAACAGGTCGATGACCACTTGGATCAGGTTCTCCTCGTTAAAGGTGGAGACAGGGTCATCCATGGTCTGGTAGGGGGAGCAGCTTTAGGTCTAACATTTCCCTCCTAACCAGAACCCAGTTGAGCCTAAGACTTGTTGGGCTCAGGTCTCTTGGGAGGGCCTGAGACCCGCGACTGTGTTAGCCTTTGCTGTGGGCTGCCCTAGCATGCTGACCCCCATAGCGACCAGGTCCTCTACTTCCCAGCCCAGCCCCATTGGCAGAAGCTAGCCCCAGCCTGGGGAAAGACAGGAAGGAACCCCCTTTCTTCACCTAGGCTTCTGGGGAGTCCAGGGTTTGTTGATCGAATCAAAGGAGAGGAACCGAGACCACGGCCTAGATGCGGGTACAGTGGGGAACGTGGCCCGGCTCGCTCCCTCTGCAGCCCAGCCAGGCCCACCTTGGTGATCTGCGCTAAGTAGCAGCTGATGAAGTCCACAGGGGCCTCTGGTGCCCTGAGCTTGCGCTGGAAGATCTCCTGGCGGATGACGCCTCGCGCAACCTCTTGGTACCTGAACAGCTCCTGGTGGGGTCCCGGCAGGTGGCGGAGGGCCCAAGGAAACAAGTCGTACAGCTGTAGGGAGAGGGGCCCCCCGGGGCCCACTCAGGCACCAGCCGCTGCTGAGTCAGGGTAGCTGGGAGCTGTGCTGAGGGCGCCACAGAAGGCTGGGGGATCTGACATTGGTAGCCCAGGCTGCCTCTCATCTGGGACCCCAACATGATCTAGACAAAAAGGAGAGTGGCCGTAACAGCGATCATGATTGGGGCTTAGCTAAGATGTTGCAGGCTGAGAAATATGTGTTTCTGAGGTTGCAACCTGCCTTTACCCCTGAGACCCATGCTAAATGATCACAGCGAAGGGTGTGGTGCTATGAACACATCAGCACCTGAGAAACCCAGAATGACCTGGGTGTGGTGGCACATGCCTGTAATAATCCCAGCACTCTGGAGGCTGAGGCAGGAGGAGCTCCATGAGTTCAAGGTCAGCCTGCACTACATAGTAAGTTTAAGGCCAGCCTGAACTGCATAGAGAGACCCTGCTGCCTCAAACAACAAAAACCAAAAATACCCAGAATTGGGCCTCAGAGTCTCCACCTTTACACTTTGCACACTCCTTGCCAGGCCCTGGCTGAAGCCCTATTCCTGGTCCCTGGGCCACAGCCTGTCCCCTCAAATGCCAGTTACCCGGCGCCACACAGTGCTGACGAAGGCCAGGCCAAAGTTGACGGCTTGAGTCAGTTCCTGTAAGATGGGCTCCTCCGAGCGGAAGCGGTGGCCAAACACGAGGGCCCCGATGACTCTGGCCGTGGACCTGACGATGAGGGCCTGAGGGTCGAAGGCTCTCCCTGAGGACCGAGGGGCAGGGCTCAGGGACAGCGGGGACCAGGACCCCTGTCCCAGCCCTTGCTGGCGCCTGAGTGCGGTCACTGCTGTGCTTTGCCTCGGTTCCCCCTCTTTCCTCACACACCCACCCAGTGCTCACTGAGCACCTTCTGGTGCTGGGTTTTCCGAGAGGTCGGCAGGCGGGTCACAGCTGGGGACAAAGAGGGCGAGCGGCTAGCAGTGCCTGGGATTCAGGGAGGACTTTTTCTGGAAGGGGGAGTGGTGTTTTCTCACGGAGAAGGAAATGGCCAGGGCTAGGACACTGCAGAAGGGCCAGCGGCCAGTGCAGAAGCGTGGAGGTGTGAAAGGCTGACCGAGAAGGAGGGCTTGACCTTTCCCACTGACCTGGCCACCCCGGGCCTCTGCCCACCCACCCTGGAAAAACTCCTGGTCTATTGATCTGGCTCAAAATGTCCCCGATGTCACGGATGCACAGCCTCCTCTGCAAGCACGTGTGTGCCCGGGGATGGGTGCCTGAACAGCCCGCTCCTCACCCTGCTCCCGGCGGAAGGCCTCGGCCAGCTCTGCCGCCTCGTCCTGCAGCTGCAGCTCCAGCGCCAGCCTGCCTCGGCCCAGCCCGCAGAGCACCGTCAGGCAGAAGCGTCTCTGTTGCCGCCAGGTGTGTCCATTGCTGCAGATGAGCCCTGGGCCCCGGTGGCCAGGGGCAGGACAGACAGTGGCCAGACCCCTCAAACCTCCCAGCCCCTGGCTCTCTGCAATCTTTCCCCACCAGTTCTGGACTGGTGCCCTGACCACAGGGTGGGGGGCATTGTGGGGTGGTGGTTAGTGATCCTGGGGCCCACACGGTCAGCCCTTCCCAGTCCCCATCCCAATGCCCCCCGTGAAGAGGGACCAGGGAGGCGGCTCAGTGGGAGAGCGCTTGCCTACAATGTCCAAGGCCAAGTTCCCCCCCAACCCTGCGAAATTAATGAATTAAAAATAAAAATTACTGGCTGGGTGTGGTGGCACATGCCTGTAATCCCGGCATTTGGGAGGCTGAGGCAGGAGGATCACTACAAGTTCAAGGCCAGCCCAGGCTACAAAGTGAGTTCAAGGGCAGCCTGAACTGCATAGTGAGACCCTGTCTAGAGGAAAAGAAAGGAAAAAAAAAAAAAAAAAAAAGAAATGGAGGCAGAAGAAGAGAGGGGAGGAAAGAGGCTTTGGGGAGGGGTGGAGGTGGGGGACAGGGGCGTTTGCTGAGGCAGGCCCCGTACCTGGCCCTCGCAGGTATTTTGCTTCATTTCTCCCCCTCTCCCACCATCCTGGGGACCTAAGAGCCCTAAGGGAGGAGCACAGGGAGGGCAGAGGTGAGACTTGCCTCTTTCTCCAAACAGGTCCCGGAAGAGTGGGGTGAGGGGCCTGCCCGAGAACTGCTCCGAGTTGGAGATCAGTGCTTCCTTCACAGCCCGGTAGCCACTCAGCACCACGACCGGCGTGGGGCCCACCCACACGGTGAGCACGCTGCCGTGAGCCGCAGCCAGCTGTGCACAGAGCAGGGGAGGGGGCGACTGAGGGCAGAGCCCTGGCCCCGCCCCCGAACCCTCCTCTGGACGTGAGGCCCCCGTCTTCTTGCACCCAACGCACACTCCGGGAGAAGCCTTCTTGGAGCACCCTCACCCCATGGCCAGGCCGGCCACACCCCGATAGAGGAGTTGGGGCCCATCTGTCCTGTGGCGGCTGCGTTCTGCCTCTTTACAGTGATAGCAGCACGCGGCCACGGTGCTTGAGGCTTCGTGTCACAGGTGGGCTGCCTGCGTGTCGCCCCGCTCCACTCTCAGCCTCAGCATGTGGTTGGAAACCAGAGGCCACAGACAGACCCGGGCCAGGATGGAGAATGCCTTTAGGACACAGCAGAGCTCTCTGGGCATACCGGATGGTCACACGCAGTTTTCTCCATCCTGTGACATTGGCAGTGGACTTTGGCCCTCGGAGGTAGGTAGGTAGCCTGTGAGCAGTCTTCACATTCTGGGTTTTTTTTAACATTCCATTTATTTATTTATGTTTTGGTACCAGGGATCAAACTCACGACCTCATGCTTGCCAGGCAGGCGCTTAGGCCGCTGAGCTAAATCCCCAGCCCCTAACATTCCACTTTTGCATTCCCCTTTCAGCCCTATGTTGGACAGGTGGGGAGATGGAGGCTCAAGGCTCAGGGGCTGCAAGATATGAGGCCAGGATCCCCCCAGCCCGCAAGCATTGGGGCTCATCCACCCCCACTGTGCCTGGGCTGAGAGGAGGACGGGCCCTGCTGTCCACCCCTTCATGGCCTCAGCTCGAGGACAGGTCCCCTACCTGGAGCAGTGTCTCTGGGTGCAGCCGGAAGCTTAGTTGCCACAGGTTGCCGAGGACGGGGACGGGCATGGGGCCGGGGGGAAGGCGGCTCCTTTCCCAGTAGAAGGTGCCCAGTTTCAGGAGCAGGAGGCAGCCGGCCAGGACGGCCATCCCGCTGAGCAGAGAGAACATCTGCAAGGGTCCTGTTGTGTCACCTGCCCTCTGCGTCCCGCGCCACCTGGCTGCTCTCTTCTCCCTTCCACCTGCCCTGGCTTTTATACCGTCCTTTCAGGCAGCGTCATTGAGAGTCAAGCCCCAGGCGTCTTCTCCCTGGGGAGTAAAATCCACTTGGTCACACCAGCCACACCCGGGCCACACTGCTCTGCAGGGCCTCGGGGCTCCGGCAGGGGATGTGTTGGGAGACCCTCGCCAAGACATCAGCCTCACCTCTGGCCCAAGGAGCTCTGCGCTGGGGCAGCTCCTTTCACCCCTTGCCTGGGGGGCACAGGGCATCATGGCACGTGGCTCCTTGGGGACACACTGCTCCATTTGGACTCAACTACGGCTGCTCTTGAGCCTGCTGTCCCCTGTGCATGGGCACTGCCACCTCTCCAGCCTCCCATCAACACTCGCTCCAGCCTGGGTGGCTCAGGTTCCTCGCCTGCCCCGGGTCCCCATGTTTGCCAGCGGTCGAGTTCCGGATCCTTTTTTGCGTGTCAGCTGTCTTGGAAGCAGACTGCTGGGGTCTAAATCCCAGTGCCACCCCTTACTAGTTGATCTTGGGCAACTTATTTTGTCTCCCTCCGCCTCAGTTTCTCCCTTGTATGATGGAAAGGGGAGATACCATTTTGGCCAAGCTGTGTGTACGAGGCCAGTGCCCAGCAGCAGAGAGAGGTCACCCGGCAGTTGGGTAAACTGAGGACAGTTTAATCCAGAGCGGGGCAGAGGCATGTGGGCAGGGCTCAGGGAACCCACAGGGAGAATACTGGCCATGGTGGGGAGCCCTTTCTTCTGGGGCTGCCACAGCCAGGGGACTGTCCCCCCACCCCACTTGTTGAAGTGTAACAGGAAATTAAAAATGTAGCAGAAAATTCAAAATGTAAAAACTAGCCGGTAGCTTTGCACCGCACTGAGATAGGCGTGTTCCCCAGGCCTGCCCCACAGCCGTGACTGACTGCGTCCAGCTGCTCTCCGGAGACGGTCTGATCCAGGTCAGCTTGACTCCAGGAGGCTGCTGTGCGTCTATTTTCCTACCTAAAAATCTATCCTGTTTTACCAACCTGTTCCAAGGATTATCTAGCTTAGTCAAGGACAAGGACATATGTGATTTCCTTTATTTTTTGTACCAGGAATCAAACTCACGACCTTACAGTTGCCAGATGGGTACCGTGCCACTGAGCTATGTCCCTGGCCTGGAAATAGATGGTTTCATCCACCTCCTCACCCCAGCTCCCTCCCAAGACCCTCTCCCACTTTATGACAAACGATCCCCCCAGCTGCATCGGTCCAGTTTGCCTAGTGATGTATGACATAACCTATAACTGATTTGCTATCGGCTTTTGTGCTTCCTGCTTGCAAACCCTGTGTAGCCCAAACCCAAAACTGACCGGGCTGGTGATTTGGAGCTGGGCTTTCCACCAGCCCGCCGGCATGATAAACAGTTTGCCTTCCAGCTCCTTGGTGCGGGGCGTCTTCCTTTTGGTTTGGTACCTGGTTTCTGCAACAGAAGGGGTACAGAGCCCCAGCTGGGGAAGATGGTGGACGGCAGCACCGGTGCCAACCTGCGCTCTCGAGGTGGGCAATGTGGGAAGTCGCACACTGTGTGACCAGCACCCTACTGCTGGGCGGAGAGGGTCATCGCAAGCCCATGCAGCACCTGTGCCCTGGGCTCCCCAGTGACGACTCCTCCGGGGCTTCCCGGCTGTGTCCCAGGCTGTGAGGCGGTGTGATGCGGAGGGGCCGTGTGCCTGGGTTACGCTCCCACAAATAGCACTGCCAGGCACCTTCCACAAAACCGCCGCCTGCTGGTTTTAAAGGCTGCCTCCCCCTCTCCGAGTCGTGTTTCTCCTACTTTAAAACATTGCTTAAGGGCTGGGGATATGGTTCAGTGGCACAGTGGCTGCCTCCCAGCACTCAGGAGGCTGAGGCAGGAGAATCGTTGCAAGTTCAAGACCAACCCGGGCTACAAAGTGAGCCCAAGGCCAACCTGAACTGCATGGCAAGACCCTGTGTCAAACAAACAAACAAAAAAACCACAAACAAACAAGTGAAAACACAAAGCATTGTTTAACAGCCTAGTACAGTGTGCATGTCTGTAATCCCAGCACTCTGGGAGGCTGAGTTAGGAGGGTTCCAAGTTGAAGACGAGCCTGCGCAACTTAACAATTTAGTGAAACTCTGTCTCAAAACTGATGATGATGATGATGATGATTTGGGATGTAGCTCAGTGGTAGAGTGCCTGCCTAGCATGCACAAGACCCTCAGTTCAACTTCCAGTACTGCAAGAAAAAAGCAATCCTGCAGGTCTCTGAAACCTTCTGCAGCTGACTCCACCAACCTAACCACCGCCTCCAGACATACCCACTTTCCCCATGGTGCTCTTTGCCTTGCTCTGGGTCAATTGCTTTCTTTCTTTCTTTCTTTTTTTCTTTCTTTTTTTCTTTCTTTCTTTCTTTCTTTCTTTTTCTTTTTCTTTTTTTTTAAGACAGGGTCTCGTTATGCAGTTCAGACTGACATTGAGCTCACTTTGTAGCCCAGATTGGTCTCGAACTCGTAACAATCCTCCTGCCTCAGCCTCCCGAGTGCTGGATTTTAGGCGTGCACCACCACGCCCGGCTCTGGGTCCATTTCCAGACTGTTTACTCCCAGGGGTTTCCAGCTCATCTTTTTCACAGCACGACCAGCTCAACTTCGGGCTCCACACCTCCCTTCCTTTAGGTTTCTCTGACAGTGTCAGCGACCGCTCAGTACCCAGCCGCCTTTGAGAGCTTGACTCACTGATGAATGCTGGCCACGCGCAGCGTCGTGGCCAGGGCGCCTACTTGCTGCTCCTTCTTTGCCAGCAGACTCTGACCGCCTGCTGCCTCCCCTGCACTAAGGGCTACTCGAGCCAGGGACAGTTGGCCGCTCACGTGTCTTGCACACTCAGTACGTGGTTCCTGCATTCAGCCGGATGCAGGTGTTTGCACACCACGGCTGCCGTTTGTGGGTGCTGGGATGGGCGGTGCTGGTGGATGTGAGGGGCGCAGTGGAGGTCACAGTGTGCATGAAGGCAGTGGCAGGGCGAGGTGACGACAGTCAGGATCCTGGAGAGGGAAATGACACAGAACGATGGACTCGTCATCTGCCCCGTGCTGCCCTCCACACTGTGCTCACTTGGGCTCTTCTGGCTCCTTGAGGCAGGCGTGTTTCTCTGAGCCTCCTGCAGTCAGGCGAAGTGTCTGAAGCCTTTTCTTTAAGGTGGAGAAATCGGTCGCCCCAGCGGGAAACTTGCCCGCTCAGCATTTCCAAGTGTGCTGACCTCTGACAAGCTTCCTCCCTCCCTGGCCCGAGGGTCACAGCGTCCTGGCTGCTGAGGGAGAGACTTGGTTCCCAGAACAGACACACCTTGCGCACTGGGCCAGAGGCAGCCAGATTCCGGCACAGTAGCGGGCAGGGACACGGAGGCCTTGGGCACTGTCCCTTTATGGTTCACCCCTAATGTCCGAGGAGGGGCCTCCTCAGCAGGATGGTGACGGTGGCCACAAGGTCCCCTCTTGAAAGGAGTCCCGCATGTCATGTGGCTGATCTGGAGCAGCTGCCCAAGAGTCAGTCCCCCTGTCCATAGTCACCCTGTGATTTCATTCGCCATCGCTACCTGGGCCAAGGGCCACCTGGGTCCCATTTAGAACTGTGGGCCAAGGATGGGCACAACTCAGCCCCCTCTTCTGTGTTCCCCAGAGAATAACTCAGTCCCGCTCAGGTCTTGGCTGAGCCACTTCCCCGTACGAGTCACTCTCGCGTCAGATTTCTAAGCTACTTCTCTCCGCCATGCTGTGAAATAGGGTCATTTGCTTGAGAAAGTGGGCAGGCTACGGCTCAAACTGATTCAAACCTAGGTCTTCTGTCTCTAAGTTCCATTTCCTCTTCCACAGCCGTCTCCCAGCTGGGACGGGCCAGCACGGCCTGCGGAAGACTCCTAAGGGCTGAGCAAACACACATGCGCAAATGCAAGCTTGGTATCTCCTAGGGGTTCAGATCCAGCTGCGGGGTCCCCCACTTCCAGAATTTAGACTGCTCCCAGGCTGACACTGCACCCAGAAACCCCTCTTCCCCACCTCCTGCACCTGTAGGTCCCTGCTGGGGAGAGGCCTTTCCGTGGCCCCTGGAGACACTGGATAAGAGCCCCAGGCAGGGGCTGCTTCCCTTAACACCGTGCCCACCGCAAAGGGGAGAAGAGACAACATGGAGATACGGAGATGACTGCAAATGGGAGAAACGAGGAGAGGGGAAGCGGGAGAGATCCCAGACTCATCTCGATGCACCTGAACCAAGAGGGGACTCGCTTCTGTTCATGTTTCATTTGCATAATGTGCCTAGTGCCTCACGGGAGAGATAGGAACACATATAAACCGCCTGGCTGCCGCTGCACCTCTGGGGTCTCCACAGGACACAGCTGTTTCTAGGGAGGGTTGGGAGGCCCAGGAATCCCTCATGGAGGGGCCCAACTCAGAGACTGCATCCGGGTGGCCAGGGCAGGGGGAAGGACGTGGCCCTGGTTTGCACGGTTTATTAACACTACCTTCTTTCACTGGTGTGGCTATGCCTCGCGGGCGTCTACATGAACCCTGTCTGCTGGTTATATAGATGGGGAAATGGCACCGGGAATGAACAGCATCCAGAGTCCTGCTGAGTGTTCTGGGGGAATGTCAACCTCAGCTTTAAGGATGTTGGGCAAGGTAGCAGAAGACACCTCTGTGCCATGCCGTGCTCCAGGGAACGATCTCGGGGCCCAGGAGGGACTCGGTGTCTGATGCATGTGGCACAGGGCAGCCAACAAATGTCCTCATCACCTCTGGTCCCACAGACGCACCCCATGTCCAATGGATTCTGCCTTTAAAGAGCTGCAGGGTTGGTAGAGTGAGTCACCCGCCCAGAACGAGGTCTTCAATGTACTCAGCATATTCATCTAATCCAGAAAAACAACTTCTGGCAGCTATTACTCAAGATTCTGGAAATATACTAGACAGTCAAAAGAAGAGATCCAAAATCTTACAAAGACAGAGAGAAAGAAAGAAACCCTACAAAGAGTAAGGGAGACAAACCGAGATAAACACACTGTTAAGGTGCCTGAGGTTCCAATCAGCGCAAGTAAGAAGAAAGCGACAATGTGTTCCGTAATGCTCAGGAAGCAGAGAATTTTCCTAACACCGAATCCCCCCAGAGACTGATTTTCGGACTGTTAGGCAGCAGGCAGCATGGGCAGCAGGGATGTTATGGAAGATGGAGTGGCAGCTTTCCCTGAGTGCCTGGGGCTGGCCAAGGACAAAGCAGTGAAACCGAAGGAGAGTACAGCCGTAGTGGGGTGACTGAAGGGTACAACTTGATCATACGGAGTGTCTTCCCGAGCTATCCCCTCTCTAAGCCAAACGTCGTTTTGCTTTCTAAACGTGAACGCCAGTGGCTGCAGCTGTTAGCAGTGGCCCTGCATTCTTGACCATCTGCCCCCGTGCTCCCCACAGGACCTGTCCCTAACATGTCCCCAGGAGTTGCTCTAGGCAGAACTTCTGATCACCGTGAAGCTGTAGGCCATGTCCCTGGTGAGGCAGCAGGGTAGGTAGGCAGGGCGCCCTTCGGACTGGTCTGGAGAGGCCTCTGAACCCCCATCCTTACTTCAGACCTTCAGATCTTACCACCCTTGGACAGGAGAAGGCTGAGAAGGAAGGAGTTCTCAAGAAGGAAGAGCTGTCTCTGTGGGACGCAGGGCAGAACTGGTCCGGGCAGCAGCCCAGGGGTGAGAGTTCCCGGGTGCTCTGGGTCTGCCGCTAGCACAGAACACAGACAGAGGCACCAGGGAGGAAGGAGGGCAGGAAAGGGAGGGAGAGACCAGTTATCTGACGTCTCCTTCCTGGGGATGTCAGCTCCCTGGGTCTGCTTTTGGTCTTCAGTACCTAGCACAGTGGCGGGCACGTGAAAGATTCTCAGTAAATACTTTGTGGGGAAAGGAAATAATGTTGAGGGGGCTAAAGTTCAGGTTTGGGAAGCAAGTGTTGGAACCCCTAAGACTGGAGGCAGAAGCGGGGTGGCCACAGTTCCTGGAGGGTTGGAGGGAGGCCCATGGGGATGAAATTGAGGGAAGATGCCCAGAGCCACATTGTGTGCTCACTGCCTCTCACCCCGATGGCCAGAATGGCCCCAGGACTGTGGCCTATTGTAATCCCAAATATTGAGTATTGTAATCTAAATATTGTAATCCCTTTTCTTTTTTTTGTGGCACTGGGGATCGAAGTCACAACCTTGTGCCTGCCAGGCAGGCACTTAAACCACTGAGCCAAACTCCCAGCCCTAGTTTTTTGAGACAGGGTTGCACTATGTAGCTCAAGCGGGCCTTGTGCTCATGTTGTAGCTCAAGCCAGCCTCAAACTCACAACGTTCCTCCTACCTCAGCCTCCTGAGTGCTGGGATTAAAGGTGTATGCCACCACGCCCGGCTGTAATTCCTTTTCTAATCTTCCTCACAATCCAAAAAGTTGTATTTGTAATTCCATTGAGACATTATTAGAATCCCAGCAAGTTAATTCCAATCTACCACCTCCAGTGCAACCCACGGTGAGAGTAAAGACATCAAGACACATTCAAAGTCAAGGGCAGCCAAGGGGTCCTAAGTCCGATCCCTGTGAGGATGTGTGGACAAAGGCCCTGACCCAAGGCCTCTCTGAGAATTTATTATCTCGTGAAGAAGCAGGTGGTTCAAGGATGAGTGGCAGTGAGGATGGCAGGAACTATGTGAGTAACTTGAGCTGGCTGGCCAGGTGGGGAGAAAAGCATCTTTGCAAAATGCAAGAATGACATGCAGAAAGATCAATCTGTATAATTCAATTAAGGTAGCAACTGAATTGCTTTTGGAGGTTGTTGCTTCAGTTTCTGATATACAAACTTTCATACCCTGTAGATTCATAGCCTCTTTATCTCGAGGCTCATACCCATCCAGTTGACATTCCTGGAGCTGACTGGCTCTACCATCCCGCTGTGCTCATATCTTTTACAGAGAGCACTGTGCAAGGAAACAGGAGACTGTCGGATGGCTTTAGAGATTACGTACCCGGACCTCAGCTAGTGTTATTTGCAATGCTTAGAGCCAATTAAAGAGAGAAAGAAATACCATAGCCAGCTCTGTACATAGCAGTATATGGAACTAGGCCTCGATGTAATCAATGTTGCAGCAATTGTTCTGCATTCAAGGGGAGTCACTCAAATTGTCTCCTACAGTGACCCACCAGATTCTCTGTTGAGGGCACAAAACTTGGGACAGGACAGTGCCTTCAGCCCTGGAAACCAGGCATTCTAGGCAAGATCGGTGTCTCTGTGCCCGAGGTCCTACCTGGCTGGTCCTGGGCCCGTCCTGCAGGGCGATGGGGCCCCTTGCAGGAAGACACGGCACCGGAGCTTTGGGAGCTGGTTTCCTCCTCGGTCAGTGGCCCCGAGGCCCCCTGAGAGGGAGCAAGGGAGCTGGCCGGAGCCAGAGGCAGCGATGGAAGAGGGCAGGATTCCGGGGGAAAGGTGATTCTGACCCCTTATACACTCCTGGGAGCTGGGAGTGACAGGCATACCTTCAGGGTTAATCTTGCAAGGAGGTCAGCAAGGTCCAGGCTTTTCAGGTGAGATTTATCGACTCACATTAGCCACAGGATTAGAGCTTGGTCCGTGCACTCATTCCTGATGAGAGGGAAACCGAGACTGTGAGACACCGCCATTGTCTGAGCGTGAATCCTGCGACTCACTATCTACTGCAAGTGTGACCTGAGACGACAGACTTCACGGAATTCCCCACTTGCAAAATGCGCTACAGAATTCCTACCTTGTAAAGTGATTGAGAGGATTGAAGAAGGTCCTACTGAAGGTGTCGAGGACAGGGAACCCGAGTTCCCGGGAATGGAAGCCACGGGAGATGGTGCATGCGTGGCTTCTTTAGGCCTGGCCCATAACAGACACTCCGTGCTCCATGCCACGCTCTCTTCCCTGACCCACCACCAGCCCGTGCAGTGGGTCCCGCGGAGAACTCAACCCTGCAGGCGGCAGAGTGACCGGGTGGAGGCTGGCTCTGTGAATGACTGTGTGAGTTGAACCCTCACTCCATCCCACCATGTGCCATGGTAAACTGCAGGCGTGTGGCCCATTCTTGTGCTGCCGGTCTGTTCTAGCTGCTCGGAGATAATTATGAGCTGGGAGAGCGTGAAATGGTGACACGGAAATTGCCTTAAAAATCACACTGGAAGCCGGGCGTGGTGGCGCGCGCCTTTAATCCCAGCACTCGGGAGGCTGAGGTAGGAGGAGCGTTGTGAGTTCGAGGCCGGCTTGGGCTACAGCGCGAGCTCAAGGCCGGCCTGAGCTACACAGTGCGACCCTGCCTCAAAAACTAGGGCCGGGAGTTTGGCTCAGTGGCTTAAGCGCCTGTCTGGCAGGTGTGAGGTCATGAGTTCAAGCACTGGTGCTGCCAAAAAAAAAAAAAAAAATCACACTGGAAGACGACATGCCTAAGTGAAAAATGAAACAACTTTGATAACCATCAAAAATGGACTGGTCATGGAAGAAGTGCATACACAGCTACCTTCTCAGTGAGACATGCCCTGCCCAGCTGCTAAAATTTTACTCTCCATAAAACATACTTAAAATACCAGCACTAAGGGAGGCTGAGGCAGGAGGATTGCAGGTTTAAACCCAATTTGAGCAACTTAGTGACTTGGTGAGACCCTCTCACAAAGAAATAAAAGGGCTGGGGATGTAGCTCCATGTGGAAGCCCCAGGTTTTCAGTCCCAACTGTTACCAAAAAAAGTGTTACCCTCTTCTTTTTTTTTTTTTCCTGAGATGAGGTCTTACTATGTAGTTCAGGCTGGCTGGCCTAGAACTTGTGGCGACCCTCCTGCCTCAGTCTCCTGAGTGCTGGGATTACAGTTGTGCACCACCACACCCAGCTCTGACATTTCACTTTTCATATCCTTTTCCCTACTTTTTTTTTCCTTTTTGGCTCTTACCATTATCTAATGTATTGTATATTGTATCTTACTGCTTGCCTGTTTTCCCACCCACAGGGCAAGATGATTGTATTTTATTCATGACTATACTATCCTAGAATAATGCCTGCTGTTACCTATCTGCTCCATAAATACTCTGAATACATGGATGTCTACAAGGAAATGTAAAATCATTACAATGCTTCTGACAAATGTTTAATGGCATGAGAAAATGCTCATATCTTGGGAGCATATGAATTGGATATGTAAGTCATCTTAGTTGTGTTTTTAAAGAGTTAGTCTAGGAATAATGTTGTTATGACTTTTGTTGTTGTTGTTGTTTTGGTCATTTTGAGACAGGGTCTCACTGTGCAGTTCAGGCTGGCCTTGGGCTCACTTTGTAGCCCAGGCTGGTCTCGAACTTGCAATGAACTGCCTCAGCCTCCAGAGTGCAGGGATTACAGGCGTGCACCACCATGCCTGGCTTGTTATGTATTTTTAAAAACCTGGAAAAATGTTATCAACAAAGCTTGCCTTTTTGCAGGGTATACTTAAGATGTATTTCCACAATTTCTACATTTATGGAATGGATTTCTGACAAAAAGTATGCAAACTTTTTTGCACTGGGGATTGAACCCACAACTTCATGCCTGCCAGACAGGCACTTAAACCACTGAGCCAAACTCCCAGCTCTGGTTTTTTGAGGCAGGATCACACTATGTAGCTCAGGCCGGCCTTGTACTCGCATTGTAGCCCCAGCCAGCCTCAAACTCACAATGCTCCTCCTACCTCAGTCTCCTGAGTACTGGGATTAAAGGCATGTGCCACCATGCCCAGTTTATGCAAACTATTTTTTTTTATTAAAAAGCAAAATGTATATGCTTAGAAAGAACTAAAGACTCTGACAACATAACATTGGCTATTTCTGGGTGATGGGAACTTCAATAATGCAGTGTGGCCAAATGTAGTGTTTTTTTTTTTTTTTTTGTTTGTTTGTTTTTTTTGGTGTAGGTGCTAGTTTTTTGAGACAGGGTCTCATTATGCAGTACATGCTAACCTTAAACTTGCCATGTAGCCCAGGCTGACCTTAAACTCACGGTGATCCGCCTGCCTCAGTTTCCTGAGAGGTGGGATTATGTGAATGCACCACCATGCCTAGTCCAACTATTGTGGCTTTCAAGAATATTTTAAACTGGGAATGGTGACACATGCCTATGATCCCAGCCCTTGGAAGACTGAAGCAAGAGGATCTGTGTGAGTTTGAGGCCTGCCTGGGCTACAGTGAGTTCAAGGACAACTTGAACTGCATAGCAAGACCCTGTCTCAAATAAGCAAAAACAAAAATAAAAAAGAACGTTGTATTTTGGGAAGGGCTCAGCTGGCTGGTTCATCTGATCTCTGTGGCATCAGCTGGGAGGGCTGGGGCTGGAGGTTTCACTCCCAGAATGGCTTTTTCATTCACAGTCCGATGGCTTGGTATTTCTTGGCTTCGTTCTTTCCATTGGTCTCAGTCCCCTGGGGCTCCCACTATGGCTTGTGCGTCTCATCGTATGTGGTCGCAGGATAGCTGCAATTATACAGCAGCTGCCTTCTGACAGTCAGGAAGTATAAGCTACTAGGTTTTCCAACTAGCACTAGTGGTAGAACTAGCACACTGCCACTTCTACCATATTCTGTTGGTCTAAGTGGTCTCAGGACCCACCCAGATCCAAAGAGCAGAGAAATAGAACCCCAGCTTTTTTTCCAGTACTGGGGATTGAACACACAAGGTGGTATTTTGTTTTGTTTTTGGTACCAGAAATCGAACTCAGGTCCTCGTGCTTGCCAGGCAGGCACTTGTGCCACTGAGGTATATCCCTGGCCCTGAACCCAGTTTTCACCCAAAACTATATTCCCAGCCCTTTCACTGTTTTGAGGCAGCATATGGGAAATTATTTCGTTTCTTCACTGCACCTTTTTGCATTCTTCCAAATTTTGTACAATGAGTGCACATCACTTTTTAATTTTTATTTTTTTGGAGACAGGGTCTTGCTTTGTAGCCCAGGCTGGCCTTGAATGCACAGCGATCCTCCTGCCTCGGTCTCCTGAGTGCTGGGATTATAGGGGTGCCACCAAACTCAACCACATCACTTTCATAATCAGAAAAAATGCTATTAAATGAAACACGGCACCAAAGGGTGCAGCCGACCATGGAGCAGCTGTTCTGTGTTCCTGTGGTTCATTATTTTCAATGCTATGCCCTGTTTCTAGGTGATCAATCCCACTGGGGTAGAAAAGGAGCCGTCGAAACATCATAAAGCCATACCCCATACGCAGGACACTCTTATTGTTTTAGATTTCCTGATTTATTTCATATGCTTTTTCTTTTTTTCCTATTTGAAACAACTAAATTCCTTTCTGCCATGACCACAGTGAAGAATGCCTACAACTCTGATTCACATTCACAAGTATTCACTGAGGGCCCAGCACTGAGGCAACCCATGTCAGCTGAATGGTGTGGTAAGATTAAATGTGTTTATGTGTAAAACCATTTTGAAGCCAGGGGCTCCAAGGCAGGACAATTTATTGCCTCTGAGTTTACGTTCAAGGCAGAAACTTAAGAAAATCATTAAACATAATATGTAGAATAAAAGAAAGTAACCCTGAAAAATCAATGTGTCAACGAAGTATAGGAACTCACAGAAACTGGTTGGAGGACAAAAGGCTTTGTGGGAAAGAACATATTTGAACTGAGTTATTTAAAAAAAAAAAATCATGGCTCTGATTGACAAGAACCAAGGAATTTCAGGCTGAGACACAAGCAAGACCTAAAGGTGTAAACATATATGGCCAGTTTTTAGGGATACTGAGTAGAGAAGGACAGTTGGAGCTGGATAATGCACACTCCTGACCGCCAAGACCAGGAATATGGTACGGGCCATTCTCTAAGCAGCCATCCCTGAAGCTTTTTGGAGGGCGAACTATCTTACCAATTCGGATTTTTAGTATTTTGATAACAGTAAGTGCCACTGCAGGTCCCCAGAGACGGACACTGAGGCAGGGCGGCCAGTTAAGGGGTACACACGACAGGCAGGTGGGCCTCAACAAGGGTGTGGGGCGAAAGGGTGTGACTGACCCACGGGACCTGGAAGTAACTGCATCTGGAGAGAAGGGGACTGGGGTGTAGCTCAGGGGTGAAGCATTTGCTGAGCATGTGTGAAGCCCTGGGCTCAACCCCCAGCACCGGAAAAACCATTGGCCACTGCCATAGTTGCCAGAGGCCAGGATCACAGGCCGAGGGGTCACCGCACCCTGGGGAGTGAGGCTGCTCACAGGGAGAGGAAGGCTGTGGGCGGAGTCAGGGGAGGGCTTTCCTTTAAGGGGCAAGGCAGGATGAGGCAGGCAGAACCCAGAGGAAAGAACACAAGGGAAAATCCCGGCCTCCAGCAGGGCCTGCTGCATGGAGATGGTCTCTGTGTGCACCGTGTGGTCCCATGGCTACTGAGTGCCGGCAATGTGACAATCAAGGACTGCATCTATTTATTGAGGAACCGAACTTTTTTTTTTTTGGTACAGGGGATCAAACTCAACCTCACGCTTGCCAGGCAGGTGCTTATGCCACTGATCTGTGCTCCTGGCCTGAGGAACTGAATTTTTAACTGCAGAGCCAAGCCCCCAGCTTTAGGCCAGCAGTTTACAAAGGCAGCTAGATTTCCACTGGCAGGCAGCAGAGCTAACGGTGGTGACCAGTTGAAAAGTTCCGTCTGCACTCAGCATGAAGCAGGAACTTTGGAAGGAGCACCCTTCAGAACGGCACCAGTTCTCACTGGGTGCATGTGAGCAAACTGGCCAAAAGGGCAACTGTACCTTTGGATTTGCTAAGAACTCTCAACCAACTAGCTCTTCATTTTAAATATATTCACCACGACCACCCAGCTCACGGCAACCCTGTTTCCCACTCCCCACCCTCTTGCTGCTGTGCGGGAGCTTTCTGCGGGGACCGCGCCAGGAGCCACAGGTCCCCCCGCACCGGAGAGGATCCGGGGCCTGCAGTCAGCCTGCTCTGCCCTTCCCAGCCATGGCGCCAGGGTTCGATATTCAGGTCCAAGGTCCAAGGCTCCGGTACTCCAAAGTCACTCAAAGACACCTCAATCCCTTCCCAGAGAACTATGTTACACATCGAGTTTTACAAAATCCAAAATAATTTTATTCATTTTCAGAGTTTTGCTTCCACAAGGTGTTCGGCGAACATGCTAAGGCGACAGAACGTCTAGTTGGTCACGACATGCAACGCTGACCATTCGGCTGACGACAGCAGCGACCACGCCCACCTGAGCTGTGGGCCCCGGAGCACGAAGGGGGTGCGGGAACACACCGAGCCACACGGCATCAGCAACCTGAGGTAGGTCTCTTTACAGTACAAAAACTTCTACGCCAGCGCGAGACACTGATTCGCAAGAGCTGCTGAAAGTTGCAGACTTTGGAGAGGAGGAGACTGTGCGACAGCTGCAGTGAGGGAGGAGGACAGACCCACGCGATCCCGGACCCTGGCACTGAACCGTGGAGGTGTGGGGACGGGCAAATGAAAAGGACCACCGGTAGCAGCAGTGGTCGGCCCCGAGCTGGAGAGCTCTGGGCGGCGGCCAGCTTGAGGAACCTGAGGCAGGAGGACTTTCTGTGGACAGACCCACGGCAGGAGGGGGAAGCGCGGGAGAGAATCACCCCCCTGCGGCATGTGCCGTGATCCGCATTCCTGATGCGGGGAGAGGGTCTGGGGCTTCGCCCCACTGCTCTCCAGACGGGACGGGACGGGACGGGAAGTGACGCCAGGACAGAAAGCAGGAGCCCTGAGAATTCACAGCGCTCTGCAAGGCCTCCTGCGGCCTGCTGGGCCCGTCCTGCCCGCCAGCCCCTGCCTGGTCCAGGGAGGCCGCAGAGGGGCTGCGGAGGGCCCGCTATTGCCACATGTCTTCCTCTGGTCACCTGGAAGCCCAGCACCATGAAACCAGCTAGAGAACAAAATGCTACCCTTCCTACCACCTAATAGCAAAACCAGATCTCTAGTGCAGCAAACTGTACAAAAATGATAGAAAGGAATAGGCACTGTTATTAGCACAGTGCTTATTTTAATATAAAATAAACAGCTTACATTTTCACTGTAAATATAGGCTATGTACAGAATTATATATAGATATAGCTACACGTATAAAGCTTCATTATAGGCCTCTGATACATTTATAGTAATGGTTCCCTGAACCTTTTAGAGTGCAATAAAGAACAAAAACTAAATTTTGTTTACATGAATATGGAATAAATACAATAATCAAAATAGGACTCTCCCTAAAAGTGAAACACACAAGCCAATCCTGAACTGCTGTGCGAAAGATAAAATCGGGAAAGGCAAGGTTTCGGCAGGAGGACGCGATGAGGGGCCCGCCCCAGGCAGGGAATGGCGACGCTCCAGGAGAAGGGACTGTCCGAGGGAGGAGTCAGCCCTTGACAGCCACCTTGTTCTCCACGGCAGCGAACATGGCGTAGAAGCGGGAGCTGTCATTGGACAGCAGGACTGACGGGGTGTCAAACTCCACCACCTGCAAGAGGAAGAGGGGCGTCAGAACGCGGCTGTGGGGACTCACAGGGTGTGCTGCAGAGGCGGCGGGGGAGGCACAGCCCAGGACCCCCAGGGACGGCATCGGGGACGACTCAAAAGCCTCGCTGTGTGATTTTTTAAATAACCAGAATGAAAGGAGCGGTCAGGAAGGAAGACAGAGGGGCTCCTTCGTACAGATCCCAACTCCGGCCTCGAGAATGAAGAAATCGATCTTTGAGGTTTATAAACTGCAGGGAAGCGGGTGGGTACCAAGGTTCACATCAGAGCACAGGGACACAGGTCACTCTGCTGTGCAAGCTGACCTAATCCAACAGACACAGGAGGGAGGGCTGGCACGCCAGGTGGCAGGGGAGACACAGTCATTAGGGACAGACTTCATCGCCCGTTCATCCTATGGATGCACTTGTGTGCAGTCGCAGAAATCAGACCGCAGCAGGAGGCGTGATCCCAGGGCGGGGCCTCCCTGAACCTGGTCAGAAGCACGGGACACACCTGCGACCAGGCGCACGTGAGGGACAGGAGACCACAATGGGGTCGGGCAGCAGGAGGAGAAGGGTGGGCACCCTGTGGCAGCCGAGAGCCGCCCCCGCCGCCCGCTGCCGCGGCCCACACCTCTGTTCAGCCGGTGACAGCCGGACAGAGGGCGCCCCGTCGGCGCGCGCCATGGGCAGGCTCTGTGGGCTGAGCCTGTGTGCTGCATGCTCGTCTCTGGGGGCAAATGACTTGTGATCTTGTTTTTGCCTTTATGCTTTGTTTTGTGTTTTAGGTTTTGGTAAAATCAATGATTTGGCTGAACTAAGCCACGCATCGTGGGTACCCGGCCTTCTATCGCTACAGCAATGGTACCAAGTGCATGTTACATGTCAGGGACGCCGCTTTGCACTCTCAATGTGCAACCCAACCTCACAGCAAAGGTGAGAGCCTTTGGGAAAAGGCTCAGGATCTCATCTGTCCCAGGGCTTCAGGAAGGAGAAGAGTTATTTAATGCACGAGAAAAGAAGAACCCTAAGGGAAGGCAAGGTTAGTGTCCCTAGATAAAGAGTCGAACTCCATAGAATGGAGCCATCCATGGAAATAAAGTGGGCTGGGTTTGTGTCTTTGAAACAGAATTTCAGAGGGTGCTCCTGGCCCCTTCTAGCTTACTTATCATACTGAATGCTAACATATGCAGTAGTAGCTCTGTGCATCTAACAGAAACAGAATCTCGGGAAACAGCTCGGGAAAGTCTGGAGCAACAGAACAATCTGGCACCGCTGTGTGACAACAGAAGGCAGACGCGGGCTGCCCGGCTGCAGGAAACCCGCGCTGATTCTTGTGAACGAGTCACTAAGTACACACGCTCGCTGACCTACATCACAGTGTCACTGCTTCCAAGCAACCAGAGGACAGGTGGTGAGGACACGAGAATGCAGTGAGTTCTCGGCTGTATTCGCCCAGCAGCAACACGCAGCTTATCTGATGCCCAAGCCGCGGGAAGGTGGCTACGGACCTGCCACTGGCAGGGGCCAGTCCTCCTCCCAGACAAGGCCCGGAAGGGCTCCGTACCTGTCCCTGGGCCAGCACCATGATCCTGTCAGAGCCTAGAACCGTATGCAGGCGGTGGGCGATGGTCAGCATGGTGCAGTCTGCAAACGCTTCTCGGATGGTCTCCTGGATCAGCAAGTCTGTCTCTGTGTCCATGGCAGCTGTAGCCTCGTCTAAAATCAGAATCTAACCAGCAGAACCAAAGAGGAAGAGGGAGCCGATTAATTCCTTATGTGTTCTGGTTTATTTCAGTTGCATTAGTGTTCGTCCAATTTTATACTATGGAGCATTCCTTTTAAGTACACTCATACGTAAAAATTCCGTCTTCCTTAGAACTGATACAAGCCATGTTTGCCTTGATTTCCACAAACAGAAGGCACATGTAATGCCAGCTCTGTGACACATATAAAGACCTTTCTCCCCTTTTCTATTTCTATGAGGAGGCTCTGTTAGCTGACCTACAAGTCACTTGCACCTCTTTTTTAGTGGTATGGGAATTGAATCAAGAGCCTTTGCACTGAGCTACATCTCCAGCCTGTTTTTGAGACAGGGTCTTGGCCAAGTTGCCCAGGCTAGTCTTGCAATGCTCCTGCCTCAGCCTCCCAAGTTTTTAGGGTGACAGGTGTGCACCACTGTGTCTGGCTACCTTGCAGCCTGTAAGTCTTCTATCTATGGCCTGCAGTACAACTACTCACTGTAACAAAAGCTGTCCTTGTATTCTGAAGGCATGAGGAAGTTAAAAAACAAAAGATCCCCAAGAACCCAGATTGTGAAGAGGTTAATCTAGAAACATGACCAGGTACGGTGGTGCACATTTGTAATCCCAGCACTTGGGAGGCTGAGGTAGAAGGACCACTGCCAAGTTCAAGGCCAGCCTGGGCTACAAAGTGAGTTCAAGGCCAGCCTGAATTGCATAGCAAGGCCATGTGCCGAAAAAAGAGAAAAGAAAAGGAAGGAAAAGAAAAGAAACAAAACACAGCTGGTCATGCTCTGGGAATGTCTACTGGGCTCGGCGGCCTCCAGGCCAGGCTGCACCGCGGTGCTCCTGCTCGTCTCTGCTGCTCCCTCTCCGGTCACCCACCTGACACCTCACCTTCCGGCCCTGGCCTCGTGGTATCCTTACCTTACAGTGGCGCAGCAGGGCCCTGGCTATGCACAGGAGTTGCCGCTCCCCCACTGAGAAGTTGTCGCCATTCTCCATCACTTCCGACTCGAGTTTCAGAGGTAGCTGAGCAATCTAGGGAGGAGGGATGCAGAGATATGGAGGGGAAAGATCCAAACTAAGCTGCTTGGAAATCCAAGGGCAAAAGGAAATTATACTGAAGCAGAGGAAAGGCTGACGAGCTGTAAGCGGACTTGTCTGGAAAAAGGAAGGTGCGGGTGAGGAGCACATGCCGGACCCACGCTGTCTCGACGCCTGCTGCACTTCCCTTTGTGAGTGGACAGCCTTTCACTCTTGCAGTGTAACAGAAAACGCGCGGCTCAGGCAGCTCAATCGGGGAGGACTCAACCCGGGCACCGGGCCTGGTTCCTGGCCCCCGGCCGGCAGTACTCCTCTGCAAACTGGCTCCTGGCAGGCTCAGCGAGAGCCCTGCAAGGTCTGCGATCCATGCACACGGCATGTTTCCCTTACTCAGGAAATTATACATTTTTTGCAGAAGTGTGTTGTACAGTTAGTGACTAACAGACATGAAAAGCGGCGCTGATCTTTAAATGGTTGTTGTTACTATCGTCTCAGTCGGCCAGGGCACAGTCTAAGGCTGCCATGACCACGGGCAGTGCGGGTGGTGTAGCGAGGGGAGACCAACTTCTCAGTTTGTGCCTGAAATGCCTGGGAAGCGCTGCTGGAAGCTCTTCCACAGACCTCCTGGGGTACAGGGGAAGGTGACTGTGGGCCACAGGGAGCCAGAGTAGGCTGAGGAGTGAGAGCAGCACCTTTCCTTACCCCCTGCCCCGCTCGGTGCTTCACTTACACATTCTTTCATGTGCGTCCTTTCTAGGGCGTCCCAGATCTGGTCTTCAGTGTACTGGTTGAAGGGGTCCAAATTTGATCTGGCAAGAAGCGTAACAGGAATTCGTCAGAGGCCAATGCTTAAGCAACCAATGGGCTGGGGATGTCTGTGGTCAAAGCAGAACATGCACATGGGAAGAGGACGGAGGCCACGGCCCTGGCGGTCACCGATGGCTCACTCCCCGCCAGCCACAGAGCAGAGTCAGAGAGCAGACTGGGCTTTCCGTCCTTCTGTCAAACTTAACTGTCAAACTTAACTGTTAGTGGTTTTATTAGGTAAATAAATTAACCACGGAAAAGTTTACAGATACACAAAACAGAAAACAAAACGTTACCCCTAGAAACAAACACCGTCAGCATTTTGGCACACGGGCTTCCGGGTTTTCTCTATGCACCCTGTTAAACCATTTCCGCAGTGCAGGCCCAGAGATGCACGCTGAGAGGCCCGTCACGGAGCAGGGACCTCAACCGCAGCTGCCCGCCCAGCACAAGGTGCCGGCCCAGCGGAGGAGAAGGGACACAGAGAAGAGCCACTCAGGAAGAAGGAATTTTCCTGGTACAGAAGACTGGTCTGGGGACCACCCCTGCCTATTGCGTCACTACACCCACCTCCCAGCAATCGAGGATGGTAGCCAAAGAACAAGACCGGAAGCACGGACCAGCACGGGACAAGGATGCAGAAACCGGAATTGACAAGCTAAGGGATGGCCACCAACCAGCAGTCAGAAGCCAGAAAAGGAAGGGAAGTTCCCTCCCCTAAGAGCTCTGGAGGGATCAGGACCCTCCTGCCATATTGATTTCAGACTCTGGCCTCTGCAACTGCCGAGGCCATACGTTTCCATTGTTTTAAGCCACCTGGTTTGTGGTACAGTTGTCCCTTAGTGTCCACAGGGGACTGGTTCCAGGATCCTCTGAAGATACCAAAATCCATGGAGCTCAATGACAGAAAACAGCCCAAGAGTGCTGGGCCCTGGGAGAATGGCGGAGTTCAGTTTGGTTACAGGTTTGGAAGAAATGCGTGCACTTCAGTGCCCGCAATTCCAGAGCTGAATCCATCACCACCCCAGTGGAATGCGGGGAGGTGATTAGGTTAGACGAGGTACAATGGGGCATCCCGGTAAGATCAGTGCCCTTGGAAGAAAAGCCACCAAAGCTTGCTCGGTCTCCTCTGCTCACACACGCCAGGGAAAGACCACTGTCACTGGCTAGGAAAGGCACCCTCTCTGGGGGCCTCTGAAGTATGAGCAGTGCGTTTCTATGGTTTATGCCACCCAGCCCACAGTATTTTACTGCAGTACCTGAGGAGAGAAACATGTCCACTAAGTCTCCTTGAATATAAACGAGTTCAAACACCATTTCCAAAGAAGTGGGTGCACTTAGCTTTAACCATGTGCCAGTCCAATTACTTAAATACAGGATGATCGAAAATTGCATTTTTTGTTCATTTTACAACAATGAATATAAAAAGGACAGCTTTATCAAATGTGTCCAATACAAGAATCTACTGATTGAAATGACAGCTCCCCAAGTGACACTCAGGATAAACGGTTAGGTGGTTAAAGACAAGTCTAAATGCTGCCTACAGTTATTGAAATTTATTGGTACCAGTTTTTCCGTTTTTGGAAACTGCTAAAAATTAAGAGGAAATGGTAATATTACTTTTAGAATGATTTTAAAGAAATCTGATCCATGTCAATTATACAACTAAAGCATTTTTATTTCCAAAGAGAGGCAGCTTGGATGCAAATGGACCTAACTATGGGAACCTGTAGTTTTTAGGAAGCAGAACTTAAGGATACCGGTAGGATGACAAAGGAAAGCTGACTTCCTGCTTGGTTACTACTTTAGCAAGCCAGGAAGAGGAATTTTACCTCTTGGACACATGCTGGCAGATTCAAAGAGAAATCATTCCAGGGAAAGTATCAGATGGGGAAGGAGGCCTGAGTACAGCACAATGGCACGGTACTTGCCTAGCATGCGTGAGGTCCTGGGTTCTAGTCTCAGCAAACAAAACCACAGGGAGATGGAGATTACAGAATGAGAAAACATGAACACGCATGGCCATACCGCTGAAAGGCATCTTACAACTGGAGCATTCGGCAGTGTGGTGACGCACGCCTGTAATCCCAGAGTGGGAAGCCGCTGTGGACTGCTTCGAAGCCCAGGGTGTCTGAGGACGCATAAGGACGAGGCCCCACTCTCCAGCACAGGCACACGATGGGTTACACTTACATAAGCACGACAATACAGACAACCATGCATACACTGCATGGTTATGACAGTACACACAAGTGTAAACCTCAGGAATGAGGGCCGGGGATTTAGCTCAGCAGCACAGCGCCTGCCTGGCAAGCGCAAGGTCCTGAGTTCGATTCCCAGTACCAAACCAAACTAAACCAAATCTTAAAAACGGCTAATAAATATTAGCTGGACAATAAAGATACTTGCTACTTGCGGTTATTGATGTCTCCATGTGCTTTCTTATCTCTGGAGTTCTCACCTGTGAAAATGCCCCTCCAGCCCCCTGCCAAGTAGTGCAGTCGGCAGGATGAAGTGGGCAATTCCCTTCTTGGCATCTGCCCTGAGCCCCCTGCCACCTCCTGCCCATGCTGGGCCAGTGCCCTAAGGACCGGCAACCTTGCCACAGCTGGCTCAGCAGTGGGGACGAGGACAGCGATGGTGGCACATCCCATCAGCCACACCTGGAGTTCCCATCCCAGTACAAGGGACCAACAAGGACTTGGAGCAACAGCTGGCTGCTGCGGAAGCCATGCTGCAGGACACAGGAAGCATGGCTGCCTCCTGAAGCGTCAGGCCCCATTTCCGGGTGAATCCCCGGGAAAGTCCCCTGCTATTTCACGTAAGGCCTGCTTTTTGCCAGAAGGTGGAGGCAGAGGGGCCCCTAGCTCAGGGAGGTGGACCAGGAGGACGGAGCACCTCTACCTGTCCCACACATATATGACCCACATAGCCCTGGCGTTAAGGGAGCTGGTGAAATGACTAAAACCAAAGGTGGATGAACTGGCAACAGGATAAAGGAGCTAACGTGCAGTTGAGCCCACAGGAGAGGCCCCAAAAGGCCAGCAGCCCTCCCTGGGATGGGCTCTGCAGGACATGCAAAGGACAGCCCCGCTAGGGACATGGCTTGCTTGTGGTGTGGCGCCGGGGCACATGTGACTGGCGGCTGGTCCTGGGGATGCAGGATCAGCACCAAGGCCGGGCTTTAGTTGGGACCTGGGGGTGGCTGCAGGCACTGGCGCTCAGGCTGTGCATGGCTGTGGTAGAGCGGAAAGGACCTCTAGTGACGCCAAGCAAGCTGCAGGGCCTGCGGCTGCCAGGAAAAGCAGGAGGGCTGACTCTGCCCTCAGCGTTGCCACAGCCCCGCCCGCCCCCAGGGCTCAGGCGGCAGGAGCTCCAGGCTGTGCGGACGCCTGGGAAGGGGACTTCTGGGCTTGGGCTCCTCCCCAGCTGTCCCCAGACAGCAAGCTGCCTCCAGAAAGTCTTCGTCCACTCGAGGAGAGCCCGGTGACACTGGGGACGGAGCACTTGGCTCCAAGCCCTTGGACGGGCTGTTCCCCAGGTGCTGAAGGCATGGCCGGGACACACGGCCCAGGCCTGGCTCAATACCATGCAGGGGGAATTCCGCGTGGTGAAACCATCGTCCAAGGACGTCCACGCCACACACCGCTGGCTCCTGCAGGCTACACGCGTTGTGGGTGTGAAGCACTCTTGGCCACCTGGGCGTCACAAGGAAGACGAACCATCTTGAAACTGGAAGAGTCGAGGGTGATGCTCCCGGCACACAGCCCTTTCACCTCCCCAGCACGGCCTGCATGGGAAGTGGATCGGGGACTCCTTCGCCTGCGTGCGGCAGCGTCCGACACTGCAGACTTGATGGATCATCTCACCACGACACTGCGGGGACACCATTATGCTGCGGATTCGGCTAACGCCTTCCTCTCCATGGCAGTCAGGACCAGTGTGCTTCGCCGGGGAGGGCAGCCCATGGACCTTCCAGGTGTTGCCACAAGGCTATCTGCATAGCCCGACTTCGTGTTACAGGCTAGGAGCCTAGTATTCGGCTACCTGGACCAAGCCACACAGTGTCACTATCCCGTTACACTGGTGACAACGTGTTAGCCTCTGATTGCCTTGCACATTTGGAAGCCACCATGCAGTCTACGGAAGCTTTGCTGGCCTGGGGGTGGGCCGTCAACCAAGACAAGGGCCAGGAACCTGGCTTATCGGCCAAATTCTTGGGTGTTGTCCAGTCAGGTTAAGACAAAAGTATTCCTCATGCCATTATCACTAAGATCCAGGGTTACCCCAGGCCCACAACAGGATGCCAACTGCAGGCATACGTGGTCTGCTGGGCTCTGGGTGGATGTTCACACTGCACTGAGCTACCCTGCTGCATGCGCCCTTTACACCAGACAACCTGCAAGGGAGCGACACGGGACTGGACAGATGCAGCGGAAGCTGCTTTTCAGGACTTGAAGAGGGCAGTCGCACAGGTGCAAGCACTCTGAGTTGTTACGCTCCCCTGCCATTTACCCTGCCAGTAAGGGTAGATGATGTTGGGTCTGCCTGGGGCCTATGGCAAAAGCAAGGGAAGCGGAAGCGCCCTACTGGATTCTGGTCACAGCTGTGTGAAAGCCGGTATTCTCTGAGTGAGAACCAGCAGCGGTATATGGTGCTTTGCACACTTGGGAAAGTATCACAGGGCAGCAGACAGTGGACCGGATCCCTGATTGAGGGCTGGGTCCACACACGGACGTCTCGCCCCAGGAGTGGAGCGGCACAGGCCCCCACCCTCAGGCATTGGAGTAGAGGGCCTCCTTTTCAGCCAGCCTGTTGGCAGCTGAACTGGCAATGGTATTGGGACCAGCGACGTACAGGGCACAAGAAACCGAACAGGATGACGGGTTACAGGTTAGGATACCTAGTGCCTATGCAGAAGGGAAAGAGGGCCCTGCGGTTGATGGTACACCCATGGGTATACCCATGGGTCCCACCGTGGTACAACCCCACTGTGGATAGCAGTCGCAGTCCAACCCGACTTGGAAATTCTCTGGCTTAAAACTGGAACAGGCAGATCGAGCCAACAGGCAGAGTTGTGGGCAGTGTGGCCACTTACAACGCGTAAAATAGGACCCCCAGATGTGTGCATGGACAGCCGGGCCGTCTTTAGGGGGCTGATGCTTTGGGTGTTGGCCTGGGCAGCCCAAGACTTACAGACAGGACACTCACCCTTGTGGGGTGCTGACCTAGAGCTACACGTATGAGAGTGTAGTGGATCATGTTCAGGACACAAGCCCCTCCTCTCACCAGGGAACAACTCCGCAGATGCCTTGGCAGAGCACAGAAGCAGCTGACCAGTACATATGGGGTGCTGCTAGGAATGGCATCTGACCAGAGAACCTGTTTCACAGGGGCCTAGGTAGAACAACGGGCCAAAGACAACTATGTCCAATGTGCAAATACTCTTTTGGCCCCTGGCCTGAACACCCAGCATTCGGTAGGCTGAGGCAGGAGGATCACCATCAGTTCAAAGCCAACCGGGACTACATCCCCCCTGCCAAAAAAAAAAAAAAAAGAACTGGAGCTTTTAGCACGCCTAGGAAAGCTGGCAGGACAGACAGGTACCAATGGAATAAGAGGGTGAGGACTACACTGACTACCATTTATTGATGCTTGCCATGGGGCAGGCTCTGTGCTAATTTTAATCTACACGATGAGTCTTAAAAATATCCCCATTTCCAGGTGAGGAAACAGGCTTAGGAGTAGTGATGTGCTCATTCGAGGGCCAGAGCCCTGACCCCCAATCTCTCCCGCCTCTTCACAGCCCGCTGTACGGCCGCCCGCTCAGTCTGGACGATGAAGCAGAGGACTGCACAGTGGACCCTAACTTTCACACCCAGTGCAGAGAAGGCGGTGGCCCCGAGGTCCCAGGAGGGGGCTCAGCCATGGCACCCGGCTGGCCTCCTGAGGCAGGAAGTACCCGGCGCCCGGCCCTCACCTGACAGTGCCACTGAACAGCACCGGCTCTTGAGGAATGATGGAGAGTTTGCTCCGCAGGTCGGCGAGGCCGATGTCACTGATTCTCACTCCGTCAATCTTGATGCAGCCTCCAGATAACTCCACCAGCCGGAAGAGGGCCATGCCCAGAGAGGACTTCCCTGGGGACCAGAGGCAGGCAGGGAAGGGGCTCTATTAGCGGCTTCCGGAAGACAAAACTAGTTCAACCTCAGGGCAAAATCTTTTTTTGGGGGGATGATGCATAAAATAATAGGAAGAGACAAAAATGTAGTGACACATCAGATGTTTAAATCCCACAGCTGCAGCCTGAGGGGTGGGAGGGTCGGTCCACTTCCACGAGAGGACCCGTCTCACCTCTGCCCTCCTTGAGCACAGGGGTGCAAGGGCAGTGCCTCCCAGGCAGAGTCAGGGTCAGGGTCTGGGGGCAAAGCAGAGGCCAAGAGTCTCCCCCACCCCCGGCTCCCCGAATCCGGCTGAGGGAGAAATGAAGACAGGGCCTGTCATCCATCACCACGGCAGCAGCAGGGGGCAGAAGAGGTTCCGGGGCCACGTGAGCAAATGGTTTGGCTTGAGCAGGTGGCAGCGAAGCAGGTCTGGTGGACAAATTAACGAGGTCATTGCAGGGAGGGTGGAGTTTAATTTGAATCAGCATTTGAAAAGCTATGCAAATTAAGATGCATAATATATATGTACGCACTCCCCCAAAATAAATGTACTCATTATGGGCTGCAACTGTGGACTAATAAAAAAAGGAAAAGAAAAAAAAAAAGACACCAAGGAAAGTTTAAACAAGTTTTTAAAAAAAGAAGAGAAAAGCTATGTAATGCAGGAAGATAATGCTTCTCTTTCAAAAACACTCTAATTCTTATCAGTTCAGTCCTCTGACACTGGGCATCTGCCTAACACAAAGCTTACTGTAACCATGTTGTGGTACAGACCTCAGTGCTCAAAGTTTATTTGTAACTCAGATGATTTCCTTAGGGTAGATTCTCATAAGTAAAACTACTATGCAAAAGGATTTAAACATTTAAAAGGCACTGTCTCTCTCCATGCAAATGCACACAAATCCTCAAACAAAAACAAGAACAAAAGACCACTTTCCACGCCTCAGATCCTCAGTGCAGTCAGTGACAGCGCCTCACCCACGACCCACTTCTGCTCAGCCAGACCCCCACGCACTTCTGCCTTTGTTCTCAGAGACGCCTCGCGAGAGCTTTGGGGAGCTCAGCACGGCGGTCTCTGTGCGTGGCTGCGTGGCAGAGGTACTAAGGGCAGACTGCCTGCCTGGGCCCTGGTGGCTGCAGCCACAGGCCTGTCCACTGGGTGGGCCCCTGCTACACCACTGCACGGCGACATGGCTACGCTGTGGGTGGGTGATCTCCGGTGGACATTAAGATTTTGGCACAGGCGCACTCGTGGGCCTCAGTGCAGATAACTGATATCACCGAGGTCATGACTGACACGTGGCCGCTACTGCGCATTTCTGTATGAACATAGACTGCCCCGAGGGCTGCAGGGAGGTGGGCTGGGCGGCTGAGAGTAAAGGCACGCCTAGACATTTCCTCGCCTCTCTGTGGCTTCCGAAGGCTGCCTGAATGTTAAGGGAGCCTCCACAGTGAGCTGGTGACAAGACAGCCACCCGGTGGGAATCCCAATATGTACCCCCCTTCCTAACATGCCACCCTCACACACACCTGCCAGAAACGAGTGGGGAAACCTGCTCCATACCAGCACGGTTCTCCTGGGAATGAGTAAGTCTGTTCACAACTGGGGGACTTGGTAGGTGTCTCCTGCCTCACGTAAGGAGGGAAGGGAGCAGGTTGGAGGCTGTACATACTATAAGATATCAGTGTGGGCTGGGTGTGATGGCTCACATCTGTAATCTCTGCACTCTAGAAGGCTGAGGCAGGAGTATTGCAAATTAAGCCCCATCTAGGGAATTTGGCAAGACCATGTCTCAAGATTAATAAAATAAACTAAAAAAGGGCTGGGGACATAGCTTAGTGTGAATGCCCTGGTTTCAATCCCTAGCATTGCAATAAATAAAATAATAAAGTGTGGGTAGGAAAGGTGTTCAAATAAAGAGGTCAATTGTTTTCCTTGAACAAAAGGTGGTACAGGGCAGGGGATACAGCTCAGTGGCACAGTGCCTGCCTGGCAAGTGCAAAGTCCTAAAGTCGATTCTCAGTATGAGCGGGGAAACAAAAGGGGTGAGATACAACTGATAAGAAACAAAAGGTGGGCCGGGGATTTAGCTCAATGGCGCAAGGGCCTGCCTGGTGGGTGCGAGGTTGTGAGTTCGATCCTCTAGGTTTGGACCACTGGACTAGGTGACTTCTGCCTCTAGGGCTACCTTTGCACTGAAAGACTGTACCACGAAGAAGGGCAACAGGGTCCTACAACAATACCACAGCATGGCCGATGAGCCCGGGAAGAGGCTAAGTCAGGACTGGAGTTCAGACTTTACATGTCAGGCTACCTACTGGGTTTTTTGTTTTGTTTGGTTTTTTGAGACAGCATCTCATTATGTAGCCCAGGCTGGCCTTGAACTCCAGGTGATCCTCTTGCCTCAGCCTCCCGAGTGCTAGGATTATAGGCATGTGCCACCACACCTGGCACCTATCACTATCATTTTTCTTGCTTATTTCTCTTCTGTCAGTACCTATGGTTCAATAAAGTCCTGGCAAGCATTTGATCTCTCTTACTTGTGTTAAAGGGAAACCACAGGAAAGCACATCAGAGAGCTTTCAGTGCACCCCTGGCGGGGGCCGATGCAACAGAGAGGTGACAAAGAGCAAAGCAGGGGCTTCTCAGCCAGCCACCCACCTGGGCTGACAATCATCCTCCCGACTGACACACCCAGAGGAAGCTGCTCATTTTGATGTTCAATTAATTCCTTCAAACAGAAAGCAGGCGAGGGCTTTTTCTTTTCTCCTAAGTTGTTGTTGTTTTTTTTTTTTTTTTTTTTACATAGAGTCTCACTGTGCAGTTTATGCTGGGGCTTGAACTCACTATGTAGCTCAGGCTGGCCTCAAATGCCCATCAATCCTCCTGCCTCAGCCTCCTGAGTGTTGGGATTACAGGCGTGCACCACACCTGTTCTAAGAAGATTTTTTAAAGTAAATTGACCAAAGCTAAAAAGTCTTTAAAATATTTTTTTCTCATGCTAAGAAAAATTAAGCTAGGCGATTTCTGACATCAACAACCCATGAGGCCCAGAAAGAAAGGAAGGATAACTGAATCACAAAAATCTCTTACAGGATAAACAGGTTACTTAAAAAGGGTCAATCTTTGAAATATCATTGAAGGAAAGAGGAGAAAAAATATCTTGATTCCAGAAATCTATAAAGAATAGTACATTAACACACATTTAATAATAAAACAAGATGTCTAAAACCAAGGCTAATTCTCTATTTGTGGGTGTCTTGTTAAGACAGTGCCTCACAGTCCAGGCTGGCTTTGAACTCACTATGTTGCTCACACTAGCCTTGAAACCGTGGTCCTCCTGCCTCAGCCTCCCGAGTACTAGGATTACAGGTCTGCAGCACTGCGCTTGGCTTAATTCTCTATTTCTTTAAAATTAACGTCGGGTTAGGAAAATGATTTCTATCTTCAAAGGACTATACGGTCCTTACAGTTATGCAAAATTATGGCAAAAATTAAGGCCATACTAGTAATGGATCACAAAGTCCTTAAAATTCTCCCCATATTTTAACTTCACAGAAAAAGAGATGTTCACTGCAGTGAAAATTGACAGTTTCAATTCTTTATCAACTGGAGACTGGTCATTTAAATGTAAGTTACTGTACAACTGTAACACAGAATTGTCTATTTTGCTATATAGCACTCAGTAAAGTGTTTAATGGAGAAATACTGATTTTTAAAAGAAGGCCACAAACAGTGTTGTGTAAAATGATCACACTTCTGTAAAAGTGTGTTAATAAGAAAAACCTAACAAGGCACACCCACTGCACCATCAGCGGTGCTCACCTGGGGTGGTGGGGCGGCTGCTGCTGTCCCTCTATCGTACGCTGCTACACATCCCATGTACTCTGTCCTGACAACGCCAGCCTTCGTGATGGCAGAAATCACTAAATGCCATAATAACTGGGGTTAAAAACCAACCTAGGAAAGCTGGGTTCAGGGAAGTCTGAGACACTGATCACTTGCTGAGTGGATCTGGCTTTCAAGGACAGCAATGATATTCGAGAAGCTGATGAATGCCGACTGCTACCCGCACTCCGCCTGAGGCCTGCGAACGCTCCTCGGGGCCTGGGGGAGCCTCACCTGACCCCGTGCGCCCCACGATGCCAATCTTCTCCTTGGGTTTGATGGTGAAGGACACTTTCTTCAGGACCAGAGGGAGATTTTCTCGGTACCTCATTTCTGCATTCTCGAAGGTCACCTCTCCTTCCTGGGGCCAGTCGGGGGGAGGAGCTTTGTTCTTGATTCTCGCAGGTGCCTCCAAGGACAGAGTCTGGGGAAAAGAAGCGGCCAGTCAGACAGACCACAGGCTCTGAGGGGGCGGCAAGGCTGTCAGAGGCGGGAATACGGGAGCCGCACAGCCCCCCGCCCAATCCCTCGGCAGTAAACGCTCCCCACTGCGAAGCTCGAGACACAGGACATGGCTCCCAAGCGACAGCCTGGGGAGGCTGTGGGTCCGGCCTGCCTACCCTGTGAAGGAGCCCTTCCCCAGCGCTGCCTGGGGCACTGAGGCACGAGCTGAGGGGCAGCACACAAGGCTTTCTACCCTGCTTCAACCAGTGTTTACTGGATTCTTTGAAAATACTCACTCCTCCTGAAATCAGATCCCGCCTCTGTAACACCTCTGGCCTGAGTGAACCCCGAAGTAAGAGAAACCAACAGGTACCGAACACCTCGGCGGACCATGGCATCCTGACCCACGGGATCTTGTTCGACCCAGGAGATGCAAACATACATTTTAACTGCGCCACTAACACCTGTGTGCTCTGGGAATGCCACTTCTCATCTGCAAGTTGTGGGGACTACGTTCAATGACCCAGGAGACCCACTCCAACTTTGGAGGGCTATGTTACAACTGCCAGGTAACTGTGTCACCAACAGTCTCAGCTCATGATGTTTGGAAATCTCTGGCATTTGCCATGGGGCTCACAGCCTTCTTGAGGAGTAAAGCTAGAAACCAGAGGGCTCTCGGGAAGCGGGCTGAAGCCCTAGGCTGGGAGACTGCACTGGGCCTGATGCCCAGGCTGGGGATCGGAGGCAGGAGGCAGCAGTGACTGGTCCGAGCATGGTCCACTGTGCGGCAACACTGACCATCGCTCTGCCTCTCCAGCACGAGACTCGGCACCAGCACTATGAACCCAACCCTGCACACCCCCGAGCATATGCCGTGTCCTCCAGCCAAGCTGGGACCAGGAACCTCAGACAGCAACCTGGAATGCTTAATGAGAATGATCTAGTGAGGCTCACTGTCCAAACAAGTCAGGGAAGCAGCATGTCTCTACCAGGAAATGCATTTCACATAGACTCGAGTCTCAAATGCAAAGGAGTTTTTGAAAACCCTACTGTAAGTCAACCATCTGGAAAGCGGAGCGTATTCTGACCATGCTAACAATGACATAAATGGTGGTAAGGTCTTAGGGCAGTTCACAGAGTAGGCAACTCTTGAGAAATGAGTTGAATTTGAGAATCCAAACTCTGCATGACTGTTATAGTTGATACACTGTGTCAACTTGAGAAGTTTAGAATTTAACTGAGACTCAGGAGGGAGCCAGGGTTCTTACTTGGTAAATATCCTCATCCTATACAAAGGCAAGGAGATTTGTGAATGTTACACCCACCCTGGAGGGTGGGGGTGGTCTGTGTACAATATAAGGGAGAAAAAGAGGCTTGCTCTTGCCCCCCTTTTACTCTGGCTGCTGCCTTGAAGTGTTGCCCCTGTGCTGCGCCACCCTGCCTTGGAACCAGCTGATTATGGATTGAAACCTCCACAAACAATGAGCTAAATAAATCTTTCCTTCCTTCATTTTGGGTGTTGGGTGTTTTGTCCCAGCAACAAGAGAAAAGTAACCAAGACAATGATTCTGCTTGTTTCTATAGAAAATTACTTTCAGGGTTCCAACTAGGACACCAGCAAGATGCCACCTCATGGCAAGACTAAAGAGTTTTCTTGGGAAGGTGGGAGGAGGTACATATTCTTAGTGTCCCCTAAACTCACTGGTTTCTAAACTGAATGTAGAGTAGAGTTAGACATGAAATCTTTAAAACTACAAAAGCCTGGGTCCCATCCAGATTTATGGCATCAGAATCTCCAGAGATGAGGCCCACATTGGTCTGTGCCTAAAGTTCAACAGCAGAACCTGGTGGTCATCCTTTTCCAAAAAACGACCAGACTAGACTAAGAATTAAACAACACGGGGTTTTACACCGCATAAGGAAAGTGTTACATTAGTTAGCTAAACTACAATGACAAGATTCTGAACACTCTGGAGAACAGTAAGTTCTCAAGTGGGCATAGTGGACACGTATATCTAGAAACTCTGATGGCACTCTCTTCTTCACTCCAAGCACGCTGGCAAGACTGCTCATCATCTGTGGGTTAACACAGGCAGAGAAAACAAGCCACCTCCTTGTATGCCATCTGCAGTGGTCAGGTGCCAGAAGACAGGCGGGGGCGGGGGATCACAGAAGAGGCCCCTCGCAGGGCTGACCTTAATGTAGTGATTGATCCTCTCCACCGAGGTGAATCGAGCTTCTGTCTCGGATGCCAATCTGACCGTAAACTGGAACAGGCCTGTTAACTGATAACAGAAAGCAAACTTTGAAGGGAATTCATTGTCTGTATGTGCCAGGCCCTGCACGAGAACCTTCCCGGTCTACAAAGCCAGCAGAGCACATGCGGCAGCAGGGTGAGGGGCTGCAGTTCTCTCACGCTGAAGACCCACTGTCCCGCATCCACTGCAGTGCTCAGAGCAGCTTAGGGCAGGCAGGGGGCCCTGCGCGCCTGGGAGCACTGCATTCTTGAACCCAAGGGCTTCCAGTCCTCTCTGTGTTTATAACACACAACTGCAGCTGGAGGATTTCTGCCCCTGCCACTAGTATCCGAGCCTGTTTGTGGTGGTCAAAGTAGATTTCAATCTGTGAGCAACTACTGAGAATGTTTCCAGGAAAGTAAGATATAAGATAAGGCTGAGAACAAGTAAACACAGAGCCTCTGCCGCAGCCTGAGATTCTGCACAGTGTCTGTAACGCCGTCTTCCCCCGCCAGCCACAGAGCAAGCCTGGTATCTGCACAGGCTTGACTCTCTGGGGCGCCTCTGGCTACTTATTTTTATCTTTCCAATATGGGAAAATGTCAAACACATGGATATACAAGAGAATAGTATAACCAACTCCTACAGACCAAAACTCTACCTTAAAAAAATTCATTTAGAGTCACTGTTGTTTCATCTACACTTTCAATCACTGCTGCTCCCACCCCCCCATATTATTTGGGGCCAAATCTCAGTCATCTTATCATTTTATATATCAGTACTTCAGCTTGTGTCTTTCTGTAAGTACTCTTTTTTTTTTTTTCGGCACCGGGGATCGAACTCACAGCCTCACGCCTGCCAGGGCAGGCACTTAAGCCACTGAGCCAAACTCCCGGCCCTGGTTTTTTGAGGCAGGGTCGCACTATGTAGCTCAGGCCAGCCTTGCGCTCGCGTTGTAGCCCAAGCCGGCCTCGAACTCACAATGCTCCACCTACCTCAGCCTCCCAAGTGCTGGGATTAAAGGCGTGCGCCACCACGCCCGGCTCTGTAAGTACTCTTAAAAAACAACACTGGTACCATTATTTAAACATTTTAATAATTACTTAACATTTTCAAATATCTAGTCACTTTTCAAGTTCTCAATTGTTCTTTGAGTTATCTGAAGCCCTTCAGTCATCCTTAAAGACCAGAAGGATTGTCTATCTGTCTTGATATTGGGAAAAACCGGTAGCACAGGGAAAAATGTACAAAGCAGCATACTGAGAAGACTGGAAAGACAACAGGAAGGTGACGAACAAGAAACTTACAAGTATGAAATTATTCTTAAAATCAAGTTTCTGTATGAGCAGCACCTATTTCTTAAATACACAGAGCAGAGTGAAATCCTTTCATTCCCACTGTGGCACATGTGCCATAGGTTTTACCATGCTCTGCATAAAACACTGCCTTAGGGTTCCGTCCCACTCAGCCCCCCACGGATACCTCTCTAACACCAGCACAGGAAGGTCTCAAACAAGCAACAGTGATGTTCCCAACCCAGATACCGACCTGGACTGCGTAGGAGATGGCGAGACCTGCGTAGGCTGGGGGAATCTGCCCGTGCATGAGAACAATCATCAACCCGGTGGTTGTGATCAGGGCGATGCTGATGAGGTCCAGCCGCACAGCCAGCCACCTCATCGCACAGGTGAACAAGAACAAGGGAGCCTGGTTGTCATCCAGTAGCTCCTGGTACCTGTAAGGAAGACAGAACAACCCACAAGCAAATCAAGTTCCACGCAGTCCTGTTCATGGATGACGTCAAAGCTTCAGTGAACTACAGAACCAGGGCAGATGCATAAATATTTCCTGCTTCTGACAGTGTGACATGGGAAGTACAGGAGCACAGGAATTCTAGGCCTCACATATATGAGGAGACAGTGTTTTTTAAAGCTAGTTGTGCTTTAAAAAATATTGATGATGTTAGAATGAAATATCTGATGTAACATCATAGGAAGAGACTAGAAAAGGAGACCAAATAGAGGCACTAACGCTATGCTTCAGAAAATATCACAGGTCGGGGTCCTTTTCTATAAAGAGGTTACAATGGTAAACAGCACAAATAGTCCAAGACCAAGAAAAAGCAGCTCTCATAGCCAAGGCAGGCCAGCTGCCACCATGCACCACCACAGCACCCGCGGCCGCAGAGCTCAGCAGCAGCAGAAGTGAGCTGAACCGCAGCACGTGGGACTGAACCTCTGCCACTGAAGGGGCGCGGCTCACTCGAGGGGTCCAAGGTCCTCGATCAGACCCCCCAAGGGCACCAGGGATCGAACTCACAGCCTCACACCTGCCAGACAGGTGCTTAGGCTGCTGAGCCAAACTCCCGGCCCTGGTTTTTTGAGGCAGGGTCGCACTATGTAGCTCAGGCCGGCCTTGTGCTCACGTTGTGGCCCAAGCCGGCCTCGAACTCACAATGCTCCGCCTACCTCAGCCTCCCGAGTGCTGGGACACAGCTTCTTTTTCAAACTCCTTCTCCTCCCCACCCACTTCCTTCCTTCCATCTCTATAGCCCCTTCCTCCATTTTCCTTATTGTAATTATTTTTAGTTGCTGTTAATGACATACAGCGTTAACATTCACTGCGGTATTTGATACACGCATGTGACATACCTGGTGTCTTCTTACTTCTGCTTTCCCTTTCCCACTCCCCTTGCACTGGGTCTCCTGGACCAGTTCCATTTGCAAAAGCTCTGTCCCTGTTTCCTTTTAGTGATCTTTTATTTTGCTCTTTATTTGTACTTTGCCTTACTCAAATGAGATACCATACAGTATTTAAGCTTGTGTGATGATTTCGCTTAACAATATATTTTGCAGGGGTATCGATTTTCCTACATGTTTTGAGTTTATCTGGTTTAAGTGAATAGGATTCCATCATGTATAGATACCACATTTTCTTTATCATCATCTGTTGATAGGTATACAGATCATTTCCTTCTAGGATTTAGCTATTATGAATTGTGTTGTTATAAATACAGGTGCACATGTATCACTCAAATATGACTGATGTCTTTAATTCTTTTGGGAAGAAACATAGAAGGGGAATAGCTGGATCAAACAGAATTTCTATTAGTTCTCTGAGAAGTCTCCAGGTTGATTTCCATAGTGGTAGTACTAATTTACATTCTCCCCACAATACAGAAAGGTCCCTTTTATACCACAGCCATACGAACAGTTGTTATTAGTCCTCTGTCAGGAATACCTGGCAAAAAATCTTTTTCCCATTCTGTGGGTAGTCTTTTCACTCTGACTGCTTCCTTGGTGTTTTACTTTTTAAAAAATCACGCTTCCTTTTTATGTACCTTTTAGATAAAATTTAGAAGACACAATAAAAATAGGAAAATGTAAAATTCCAGTAATCTTAAACTCATGGGTATGCAAGTATCACTGTAATACGATGTCTTTAACTCTTAGGAAGATATGTAGAAGGGAAACAGCTGAGTCAAATGGAATTTCTACTGCACTTTCTGAGAAATTTTCCATTCACTTACATTTACTGTGTATACATGTATTCAATCTACTCCACTTGTTTTTATTTCTTTTGTGATACTGGGATTTGAACCCAGGGAACACCCTACTACTGAGTTACATCCACAGCCCTTTTTATTTTTTATTGAGACCGTGCCTTACTATGTAGCCCAAGGTAGCCTTGAACTCATGATCCTCCTGCCTCACCCTCCTGCACACTACGGGTGCACGCTACTGCACACAGTTCTACTCTGTGTAAGCTGGAAACGTCTTCCTGAGTCATTAAATATTTTGAAGATAACTTTTCCTACCTTGCTATTCTAAAA